>DVXP01002002.1:0-13617 GCA_018235645.1 Junonia grisea | reverse complement strand
GAAACATGAATGAAAAAATATCCACCGTTGCCGCTTTGATAAAATACGTTACTCAAGGTATCTACTTTTCGTATATATTTTTTTTCGTATATAATTTTCGTATATTTCGTATATTATTATTTTTCCTAGTATTTATTTTTCTACTGGTTCGAAGTGTTTCTGAATAGGAAAAATATACGTAATTTCAATTAGTACACATGGTCCGCATTGACCTTGTATGTATTGTAACAAAGTTATCTTTTTTAATTAATAAAAAAAAAAAAACAGAGGAACTTAAAAACTTCGAATATATCAATACGATTTCCAAAAATCCAAGAGACCTTTATTTGCAAAGAGAACTACCTGCAATGCTGTCCTCCACAAATATGCTTTGGCTGTCGAGTCTTTGTTACTTTATTGTAAAGAATCTAAATTCGTCTTCTTTGTGATTATTTTCATTGTTAGGAAGGTAACCAATGCAGATGTTCCTCCACAGAAATTCATTGTAAAACACTTGATAGTGCGCAAGAATACTCTCAAAGCTACTTTTATTACTGTTTAAAAAGAAAGCACTGAGCGTCTGTTTGTACTTTATTGCTAACCTCAGAATAGTTGAGAGAAAAGAAATGAATGAAACACTACTGTGGTATATAAAATTTCAAAGATTTTAAGGTTATTTTCAATTTTAATCATAATATTGAATTACCATGTCGCGGAATAAGACATACTTGTCAATAATTTTCAATTAACCTTTGTAGATCTTTTTTGATAGAGTAAGCGATATTAAGGAAGATGATATTTTGTTTAGATGCCTAATTCATAATATGTCATTTTAAATGTGGATTGGTAAATGTAAATGTTGGTAAATCTAAAGGTGGTATGGCTTCAAGAAGACTTTTGTAAAATTTTAAAGTTGTATTTTAACGTAAAAAAAATTTAATGTTATTATTTATTATTCATCTCATTCATCTAATAATTAAAACTAAACAATTCTCTGAAATTACTTTTACTATTTCCCAGAATTCAGGTTATTTTTGTCAGAATGTTTTACACAGCGGCAAATGCCAATCCCAGAAACCTATTGAGCAAGCCTCAATGCAATGTGCTTAGTGTATAGTAGTTTGCGGTTGCTCAAACTATACCACTTCTATTGTTACACTAAATCCGTGGAACTGTTGGGAAGCGTAACTATGTACCCATTGTTTGCCTTTCCTACCTTCCTATTCAATATCGTACTGTCTTCTTGAGCCCATCCAATATGCATTAGAATTATTCAGAATGATTCTAACAACGAGTATTGGAAGTCGAGATATTATTTATGCTTCAACATTCAGAGAGGATTTGAACGGATGTTAGTTTTGCTTTTGGTATGACTTCCATATTTTGCCTTGCTATTGATGAGGAATATCGAAATTCTACTACTGTTTTAAATGTTTTATTTCTTTGTTAACCATACAATAGATTTGTGGGTGCATAACGATAGTTCTGGATAATTTATGTCATAGAAAAGATTGAAAGTGCACTACAAATTATGTATTAATTCTATTTTGTTGGAATATAAAGTTTATTTAATGTTTAGTGACTATTATTTTCCTTTATTTAAAATCGTAAAGATGTGATGGAAATAAATAAGTATAAATAAAGTAAACCACGTTCATTAAATTAAATTTATTTAGCATTCAATTATATTGAAGGTACATCATAAATACGAAATAAATATCAGTCTATAGGACAATTAAATCTTAGTCGACAATGTTCACTTTAACCTGTTCTAACATTTTGGATTTCGTTCTACTTATTTTCTTATACTTGGGATTCGCTTTCACAGATCTTCGGATGCTGCTCCTTGTCATGACTCTGTCGAATATTTCTTCACTGGTGTCTTCACTTCCATCGTCAGAGAAGTGATTGTTCATACTATCATTCATTTTCTTAGGCCTCAATATTACTGGTTCCATTGTTTCGTCCGAGAATAGTGTATCCTCAGACGGCCTGTCATCATCGCTAGTTGCCTTTTCATTGCTAGATAGTCGTATATCACTCGTATCTTTACATGGGGCTTCTAGAATTTTCTTCTTTTCTTCCTTCTTTTTAGCACCTTCCCTATTACTTGGCTTATATTTCATAGGCGAAAAGTCAACCCTTCGTAGAAAACTAATTGGGTCTGCAAATCGTCTACTGTATTTCCTGCTCGCTTTTGCTTCCGCTTTAATTTGTTCAGATTTATGAGTGTTATGTAATTCTTCGTTTTCCATAGCAACACCGGAGTCAGAATTCGACTCGACTTGTAACGTTAATTCTGGTGCTACGTAATCTTCTTTTAATTTTAATTTTTGATTTAATTCATCGATTATTATTTGTTGTTTCTGAATTATATCGTCTTTATGTTCCAGTTGTTTTTTGACTGCTTCAGTTCTAAGGGCAAGATTCAGTTCATACTTTTGTAGTTCACATGACAAATATTCGAGTTCTTTCTTTCTGTTTGTTTCCAATTTCTTTATTATCTCCGCTTGTTTTATATTTGCTTCTCTCAGTTTAGAGATTTCTTGTTTATGTGCTAATTTTATAAACTTGATTCTGTTTATAGCCTCTTGTAACGTTGTTGGTTGATCCGCGTCTTCTGTACTGCTATTTGACATTTTGTCTCTGTTAGGTCTGTAACAAAAAGGAAAATTTTACTAATAAGTTTCAAACACATTCAAGCTAAAATCGTCAGAATTTGCGTTTTGTTAACCAACTAATTCATTAGCCCATTGTTAGGGAATCGAACGACCAATGCAATTATGTAATTTACTTTTAATGACTATTATTTCGCAGTTATTCCCACTACTAACGGAGTGTTGATTATACGTAATTTCAAACATGTATTGATTTTTTAACACAGATCATTAGCAATTAATAGTTGAAAAGTTGTTTACTGTGATAAATGTTTCATGCAAAGAGTTACCACGTCCACAGCAAAATTAAAACAGCAACTTGAAACGTAAATTAAAACAGAAATAGATAAATTATCATGTAATGTAGGTTTTGATTAATTTGAGAAGGTGTAAAATACGCAATGGTTTATTAGTCTATCTGGGGGACGAATTGAATTACCGCAACCACAAATAAGATACGATTTCTGGACAGACTAAAACAAAGTTCCATTTAAAATGTACATATCCTCGTTTATAAAAAAGTAATTGGAAAGGTGGAAAAGTGCAAAAAATGTTCACAACTGCATCACGTCCGTTATAAAGGCTATGCTTTTTACGATTTGATTGCGTAAATCCAATTATTGTCAAAACTTTTTTTTTACGAAAGATGAATGTGACACTGAAAACGAATTGAAATTTATTTTCAACAGATAAAAAATAGAAAGGAGTTATCAATTCGAAGTATATGTTTATAATATTATTTATAGGGGTTATTACAATTCATTCGTTATCCGAAACTTAAGCTCTGAGGATCTATATCTTCTTGTCTGATTTTAAGTGTTATGCGCTTCGAAAAATGGTATATTTATTGAATATGGGTTCACAGTATCTAGTTATGTAGATAATTTCGACGGTATATTAGTAAATCTACTGCTCCTCTAAGTTTAAAATTTAACCAACGACAGTTTGTGAAATGCAAAAAAGTATGTATTTATAGTTGCAACACCAGTAATAATAATATCTACTCGTAGGTATGTCCTATTAGTAATTTTCTCACACGTTAAATTAACTACCACTTTTTGATGTAGTATCCATCCCATATTTATATTGACAACTACTAGTAGAAGTTAATAAACAATAGTTAACATAAAAATTCAGCCACAGTTAGTCATGACTTTTTTTCTATTTAACATATGGCAGTCATTCAATGGCTTCCAGGAATACTATAGATGTTTATACCGATGTCCGTACATTCACATATAATAATAGGGCATTGTTCTCTGAATAAAATGACCTTTATAATACAAAACAGCTGATATTTACGTTTCATTCGCTCCATTCAAACTTGACAAGGTTACTTCGTGTCACGAAACTAGATTTTAAATGCCGGATACTTTAAATTCATTGAATATTTTATTAAGAATGCACATCTGTGGGAGGCTTGTAAAATGTAAATAATTTAGACGTTGTGAAAGATCCAGAATGTAAATAGTTTAAGCCAGAAATGTAAAGCTAAAAAGTTTGATTTATTTAACCTAAATGAGATTCAGAGACTAAAAGTCCGATTTGAAGATGTTTCCTAGCGTTAGATAGCTTGTTTCTGGGGAAGGTTGTATAGGTAATGAAATCTAATACCACAACGAACTGGTGCGAAGAAGCAGCCTTAAAAGCCAAATATTTGGGTCTTATAAAAAACCTTACTTTTTGAGATTTGGTATAAAAAATTTGAGTCTAAACATTTTACTTTATAACTAAAATTTTTACCAATTAAAAAAAAATAGAATAAGATCAAAATTATATCTATAAAATGTACGACAAATAAAAAAACAACCTCGTAGAAAAATCGTTATTATGTAAAATGTACGTCAAAATTTATTCAGTACTTTTTGACATGAATACAAGCAAATGGGTTTTGATCTCTTTGTTCTACTCTTTTGTGTTGCTATATGATTTATGTAGCGTTCAAAATAATTTATTAGACTCTAACAAAAAGGATATTTGACGAACTGAATGAATTTACATGAATTTTTTAGGGTTCCGCATTCAAACGCTGACAATAAACCCTTTTTACTGAGATGGCTGTCTGTCCGTATGTTAATAATTTAAAGGACTGTAACTTTGGAATGGCTATAGGTAACTGATTGGAATTTTATCATTTTGTAAAAAAATAGTCACATAACGTATGTTGTTATAGTGGACATCTGAAGAAATAACATGGACTAGTCAGTATGAGTCGTTAATGCTACAGAACTTTCATAAAATTTTGAATCAAGATTTTGGTTAATTTCATTTCACATTGTGTCACTGTCTGTATATTAAAGAATTAATTAACTGAATTTAACCAAAAACTAAACTTAAACTACGAAATGATCTTGATCTAAAATATATCAATTTACTATAATTATATAAATATGTATCTCGTAACTTTCATCCCAGCATAAAATCTTTAAATACTACAATGATAAAGTAAAATAATTGATTCCAATTTTCTTATAAAACCTTCTTGAATGAAATACGAATATTAAATAAAACTTAGACCAAACAAGAACCCCTATAAATAATACTAAAAAAATCTATAGATATTTAGATCAAACCCTAACCAGAGGGAACTACGCAAAACTATCGCTATCGCGTTTTGGTACAGAAATCAGATATATATTGAAAGAAAAAATTGACACGCCTTAGTGATAGTTTTGCGTAATTACCACACACATAATTATCGTACTTAAAAATTACATTGTTATATAAAACAATATATTATCTCTACATAAATAATAAATAAATAAAAGAAATATTTACCTAAACGCAACGACCTCGTAATTGATATCACAACACAAAAATTTCAATACAAAACACAATACTCCGCTTGTCTCGTCGAACGTCGAACACTGACTGAATGAAAACAATAAATTGGCAAGAAAACTAATTGATTCCCTTCTTACACTTTGACAAATACAGTGTACTGTCCACTAACAATTTGCCACGGGATTACCACCCTTATGTCCTAAAAGTAAGGTGCTATATACCATTTAAAGGCATATCCCTGATGAGTCACAACCAGTCTACCTGCGTTCCTCGGTAAGCCCACCAAACTAGCTGGACGAGTTTATAAATAGAATTGTGGGAGAGGAGGCACCGTTGATCCTAATACCAATGCACTTGGAACCTTGTCGCATTCAAACCACCGAACAATTGTTAGGGATTTCTTTGGAAATGCATGGACACGTTAAAACGACATAGGAATTCTGTTGGTAAAACACATTTTCGAACATGAAATGCTTTTGAATTCTGATACTGAAGATAATTAATATCTTGCATCTGTCTCGCTTAATGTTTAAGGATAGAGCAGGATGAAAGATAGGGAAGGCAATTTTCATAATTACGTTAATATCGCAGTGTTTCTAATGTGAAATTAATTGTGGCGTCGCTTTTGTACTCGGAAGAGGTGTTAATGTCGAAATAATTAGCTGTCGAAATAGCATAATAGATTAAACATTGCATAATATTGTGGGAAATACATCATTAGCTAGATATTAAGTTATCGATACTAAAGCTAATAAAGCATACTTGCTCTATCAGCTTTAGTATGGTTAACTACTAATTATTTTTTAAGTGTAGCGTTTCATCAAATATATACTTCTTCCCATCTATATTTATGTATGAGTGAATATAATGATTAAGTTGAAATTAAAAAAGTGGTATACCAGTATTGCTAAAAGGCCAATAGTATTTTAAAAATTCCGAATTTCACATGACAACGTGCTTTTATGTCAAGGGTATCGCAGTTTTCGAAGAACGACCACTTATATGGAAGGTTTTAAATAGCCTTTACATTTCTGACGATGAAAAAAATATATCACATCGTGTTACTCTTGATGAATTTAATACTTGATTGTTGATTTATTATTTATGGCATTTATGCATTATATTTGGTTTTAGATAAAATATGATGATGGCAAAATGTGACGTGCCATCTAAGCAAATTTTGATTGAGTGTACGCTTAACATTTTGGCTACTCTTAAATCTGTTCTTTTACTTTGAATGGTTTAAAAACCATTCAAAATATATTTATTATTCTTTTGAGGTAATCCTCAATAACACAAAATATGTATATCTAGTAAAAATATGCATAAACCAGTTTACGGGTAAGTATACTTACACAGATAGTAACGCAAATCCTTTTCAAATAAATCTTCCAGGTACAAGCGGCGTTTTCAAACGCAATTCATAAATCATAATATTACTAATGACAACTTCCCCCTAAAAATATAAAGCTTCATTGAAGTATAGAGCACCTAGTACATAGAAATAGTACCTGTAAAGTACAATGACCTTATCTATCGGTATTTCAGACACAAAGAAATAATCCTATTAGACCCATACAGGTACAATAAAGCTAAGTACATAACAACCGACGTCTTGTTGAAACAAGTTATTACAGGTCCCTAATGAGATCGTGTAGTTACTAGAATGATCATTGTTTGCTTATTTCTTTTGTTTTACGGATTTGGATCAATGGATTAGTACAATACGAAATATTGCACTAGTTATAGGAAAAATGGTGACGTGACTTGATTATAATCTGTCACTGGATTTTACCGAAATTGCTGTTGTACTGGGGATTGTATAATACTTTGTGATTATAGCTAGGTAGGTGCTTTATGTTTAAATGGATTCATTATTTTTGTATTAGATGTGGATTATTGTTATACTTATTTAGTCTGTGTATATTTAGTCTGTCTTAAGATACGTCTTTTACGCGATGCATCCATTGGAAGTCTATTATGAGGCGGTTTCGACCACAATCCGCAGTGAAGATATTGTGAAAAACATTGTACCTATTAAATGAGATAAATATCATTGTTCTTATATAATGAGTGGGACATGAATTATTTAACATTTAAATTAAATTTCCCGCGCAAACCTAACCGTTGCGTTGCGGGGGTTGGGAGGGAGACATGTGGCAAGCTCGTTTCTCCGAAATTTAGTCGCAATGGAACGCTTCACGGGACCACAACGCGCCTTTTGCGTAAAACAATTTTATTTAAAAGGTTCACTTATTACTGTAAGGCGCTTATTTCGTGCACAATACAATTTACACGACTTAAAACAGTGTCCAAGTTCAAATGCAATTAAGAAATGGGTTAAGAAATTTGAAGAGACTGGATCGACACTAAATGTTAAGCCAACCGGCGCTCCGCGGACTTCAAGAAGCGAGGCAAACGCTCAAAGGGTTTTAGAATCTGTCCAAAATGAGCCAGACTTATCGACTCGTAAACGTTCCGCTGAATTAGGAATATCGCGAACAACGTTACGCCGTATAATGAAAATTGATTTGAAGTTGGACCCATCAGCTTACTGCTAGTGTAAAAATTAAAGCTTAATAATGATTTCAATTTACGCAAAGTGTATTCTGAAACAAGGGTGGAATGCTTTCGTTACTCCAACGACATCTTGTTTTCAGACGAAGTCCATTATCATCATGATAACAAACAAAATTGTAGTTACTGGAGTAATTAATATCTCAAGGCTAAACATAATAGGCCCATGCATTCGCCTAAGGTGGGCTATAACAACTGTATACACTATATCTTTGAGGATTCCCACGGCTGTACGGTCATTGGTAACGCAGTAGAGTTGCCAATGACCGTACGGCGGGGTATGTGAGGAGTTGTTGCTGGAGTTTTGACACCACAACTCCAGAAATTCGCTGGTTATAATCTGAATACGTGGTTTGAGCAAGATGGAGCCAGCTGTCATACTTTTAATGAGGATCTACGACTTACGACTAAGAACGACTAGCAGTCGTTAAATAGATGTTTTGCCGAAAAACTGATTTCTAGAAGATGCGATACTCCATCTATATATTATAGATATAGATATATTAAGCTTTGTGTGTATACTCATTACATACTTTACACCATGTGTAAGCCAACTTCATTGATTTAATTGAAGGCAAAACCTGTGAAGATATAAACGATTTCTCGATCTTTATGCAGACGAGTGCTCAAGAATTTTCGTTCTCATTTAGAAGAGTATCAATGTTGCGACGTAGAATACCTAAATTATACTATTAATTTAAAAATAATAAAGTCCTGTATGTCTCTCTTAATAATAAATGTTATTAGATTGTCTCATTGTTTTGTTTTAAACATATTTTTTGACTAATTCATAACCCACCAGTAGAATGAGGTTAAACATCTCCCACATATACTCATAACATATTGAATACATATTGAGTATAATCATTACATAATATTATAATACGAGAACCGTGTGACTCTATTATCGTATTGCATATTGTTCCATTTAACAACAGTTAATAAAACAAAACATTTTACTTGGCACTGATTTAAAAAATGGTATTTTTAAAATATTGTGAAAAGTATTTATTCCTTGGTTTTTAATTAATTTATATTAAATAATAAAACTGATAACTATTCAATTGAGTTGATGTTTTAAAGTAGATTGACTTCTTTTAAGAAATTTTTCATTTTCTTTACTCAACTAATATTTAGTATCAAATACATAAATATATTTTATACAAGACGAGAAAAAAAAATATTTCGCCAATAAAATTAACATTAAAGTGTACATGTTCTGCGATAAAGATTTATCTTGGCAAAGGAAAAGTTGCGCAAAGTTATAATTGGTAAAATTTGTACCAAGCCCGCTCATGGAATCGTTAATTTGTATTTTGATACGGTAATTTATAATTGTCACGTTTGCATATTTTTGGGAAAATTTCCTTTATAATAGACTAAAATTTTATGTAAACAAACGTATCAAACGAAATACTATCTGTGATGGCGCGTTGGGGCGGGAAAAGCGAAAATTGGTCTATAGGCGGTGTCCACCTTCGATAATAATAAATGGACTGTATTTATTATAGCCTCACGAATGCTTTAGAAGGGGCAGATGGAAAGGAAAAAAGGAATCTTGCACTAACCTTGTCGTCTTCACGTCCGCAAACGTAGCCTCGCGGCAGCACGTCTGTGGCCCCAGGAAAGCACTCACGAGGTGGTGCGGAACAGGTGCGAGCAGCGGCGTACCAGGTCTCCAACAGCCAAATATTTTTTGATAGCGGGCAGCGAGGACTTGACTAAACGTCTATGTCCGTTTTGTTATGTGGCGGTAATTGAAGTGACCGAAGCCGTTGAATTTTTCTAATTTCTAACGAACTTCCGAAAAATTACGAAGACAGGCGAAAGTGCACGAAGGAAAGGGATAGGGTTATAAGGAATCGCGTGAGACTATATTTCGCGGTTAAAGTAACTTAAAATTTTTATAATAGATGGCGTCAAATGACATTTCCTGATAATAATTTTATTTGTATATTTAATTGATGCAAATTACGCTAGATGACATTACCAGTAATGCTGTTACGACTACTACAGTAGCGTGGTGGATGGATGGATTATGCTATGTATCTTTTTAATTGGAGGTAACCTTCGTCCATCATTTGTCTGGCACAACAGACGAAAAAAAGGTAATCAAATCGGTTTTTCTGGAGAGTTCTAAAAATAAACAAACAACATTTTCCCGTTTTATAATATAAGTTTGATGCGAGTTATTAAAGTTGAGTTAGTACCGTTACTGTAGTTTGTAGTTAGGGAATACGAGAACTAGTTACGCTATGTACCGCGGTCGGTTCGATATTGTATTCAGAAAAATGTGTATTGAAAATTATATTTAATAAAAGGGATACCATATTATAATGACCAATCATGATATCTCTAAAACACATAGAGACCTCTATATTCCTTAAGTAAGTAAGGAGTAAATGCGCGATGAAAGCCGAATGCTAACCCCTGGGTATTATTAATTCCTATGCCCCTTCATTTTTTGTTCATTTTTAAAACGGAAACACTTTTTGCTGCTACTTTGCCGTAAATATCCATGATCGGATGTGATCACATAACATCAGACTTGGGGCCGTATTATGACTAATTAATTCTAGCCAGTCAGTAGTCAGGACACATATCTGTTTGTACGTAAACGTTACTTGACCGCTAATTGGCTGGAATAAAGAGATTATAATACGACATCAACTGACTAACTGACTCGGCTGTTACCACCAACTCTTTTGATAATTCAGACCGAATTTAAAATATGTATTACTAATTCGTTTTAAGTACTAAGGTCAGAAAAGCGTCTCCGTAGTATTTAAATATTATCGGCTTATTTTAAACAGCGTTGACCTCTTAATTTTGATAAGCGATGAAGTCTAGACATTAACAAGTCCGGTGTGGTGGATACAGTCTAGACAGGTTTTTGTAAATCATATCTAAATATCTTCAGCTATTTTCATTATTTATTTACCTTGAGTCTAAAATTTCGTGCTCGAGAGGCTCAATTAATTTGAGTAACAATATTATTGGGTTTTTGTTTGAAATGCCACATTGGATAAAACGTATTGATCACAATCATATACAAAGTTTCTAATCAAATATAATTGAGTTTTTAAGGAATATATTATAGTATAACAATTTATATAATTTCTACAGGCAAACAGCATGGGTTAATATTCGACATAAATTTTAAGCAAGTAACTTTTAATAAGAAAAGATTTTTGTCCAGCCATGGGCTTCCAAGCAAGCTATTATGTTTCTTAAAATGATTTTATGCCAAACTATCATATATATTAATACTTTTAATATGCATAACCAGAACAAATAAAAATTGCAAAAAGCAAAATAAAGTGTAAGAATAACTTAAAGTTACAATTAATAGAAAACTAAAATGCTATTTCGCAGTTATTTTAACGCTTTTACCGCGACTAGTATTATAAATTGAAAACTTAAATTGACTGTTTGAAATGCGTTGGAGTCATTCGGTCTTTTAAACGATAAACCGTTGCTTCTAATCCATTATGCATTTTCAAAAATAGAATAGAATATTTTTAACCAATCGCGTTGCAGCGATCCATGTAATGGTTTAAATATATGTGCCTATGAACGAACACTAAAAGAAAAATCAGTTGAGCTATTTGAAAAAAATTGGCAGCAAAATTATTGGAAGTATTCAACTGAAAAAAGTTGGTTGTTCAAAATTTCAAGATCGCCGTCGCTGTAGTAAAAATAAACCTAATAAATAAAATAAATTATCATAATTCAATTGTCATCCATGATTTACGAAAATGTTAAAAAATAATAAAGTGATTGTTTTCTTCTTTTAAATAACAAGCATGTTTTCAAACATCGACGTAAACTTTCTTAATTAATTTAAAATATATTTACACAAAGCAGCTACTAAGACGTTAACACAAGTACATTGTAAACATAAAACGATTAACTCTTAAAAATTCAAAGAACCAACCGAACTTTGAAAATTCTCAACAAAGTATCACCTGGAATCGCATTAAAAGTACTTTTACTTTGGACACGTCGGTAATAGCTCCTACCAAAATATTTCCCATCAAAAATCCATAGCCCGAAGGCTACAATTATATTTCGCAAGTTTGACACTTGACGGGCGCCTATTAAAAGTTTTTCTACGTATCATATGCAGGTATATTTTTTGTAACGTATCAAGATTGTTGCGTCGAAGTTTAGCGATAACTCAATATTCGGGTACGATTGTAGTTTCGTGAAGTTTTGTAGTGTAGTTTTGCAGACAAGTCAGAATATAGGGAAAGGACTATAGTCGTGATTTTTAATAGTTTCGTTCATTTAAAACGTTTATTAAAGATTTCTTACATAGCTTTATAAAAGCGGCTATTTATTCAAAGATTCATAAGAGATGTCTCACGGTCTCAAAGCTTATTTTAAGATAGATTCGATTGCGAATCTATGAGTCTCAAACTATACTATGTATAATAATGTGACTTTAATGGCATCTTTACTACTAAGGCGTTCCGTTATATATCAGCGTTATTATTGATTTCATAACTACACTATATTCATGATAAAATATAACAAGTAGGTACCTTATTACATAAAGAAAGAAAAATATTTAACAATCATTTTCAACCTCTACTCTCGTATATACACTTACAACCATCACCCACACATATCAAAGACACACACATAGCTCAAACTCACATACAAAATTACAAAACCAACAAATCATTCAACCTATTAAATATCGAACGAATCACGTCCGATCACTTAGTTTTAAACTATAGAAGTATAGAATCAATAAAACAATTTTAGAATTTCCAACAAGGGCCGGTTCGCGAGCCATCGAAAACTTTATTTGATGATAGCACGAAGGCTTGAACTATTATCAAAAAATGGATTGCTTTTTAATGAAATAGTCGGAGTATATTTTTTAATTGAGCTCGACTATTACTAGTTTTAATAATACAAGCTGTTGCCCGCGACTTCATGTCCTGACTATTTTTAGTAAACTAATCCCGTTTTTAAAATAATAGTAGTTTATTACTTTTGTTTTGTTGATGCAGGGTAAATATTCATAGATACCCGACTTCTGAGGGAGAAGTCGGGTTATGTGAGATTGCACTCACTAAAACCCCTTGCAATGGCCGCCACAACGGAAAACGCAGAGGCTACGGGATCGCTTACGCAGCAGCAGTAGTTTATTACTTATAACATTAGCATATGTTGCTGAAAATTCTGATAAAATCGCTCCGGACCTGCCGGATTAGTTGGAACAAATAGATAGACAAAATTTAAAATAATTGGTATGAGTACCTCGTGTTAATGTAGCAAAAACCTACTACATATGTATTTAGTTATACAAACAGACACTTCAATTATATTTATTTGTATAGGTGTAAAATTTTTGATATTTGTCTACGGTAAATAATAATTTCGTTTTTCATTTCACATGGTTATTTGATGATGGAAAACTAAATAACCGGTTTTAGGGTTCCTTCGAACGGTCATAGGATCACTTCGTATTCAATCGTCAATTTATTCGCCTCACAAAACTCTTCGTCGGGCGAATAGTTAGATTTATCGAGTTTGAAATTGAATGAATTCAATATAATGCAAACTTCAAGGGTGCATTTACACCAGATATGCGAATGCTCGTTCT
>DVXP01002001.1:0-13620 GCA_018235645.1 Junonia grisea | reverse complement strand
GTGCCCCCTCTACCCACTAAACTACTGCTTCTAAAAATATTAAACAAAATCACGACAGTAGTACATATAATGAATTTAAAAGGAAAATTGTCACGGCTATGTAGGCTTTTATAGTTATCGATATGTAGTAGATCAAAGTAAAAATATAATTTCGTCCAAATTTCATGGCAGTAGTACATATAATGAATTTAAAAGGAAAATTATCACGGTGTGTATGCTTTTATAGTTACCGAGTTTTAGTCGATCAAAGTAAAACAAAAAATATTTTGCCCAAATTTCATAGAAAATTTTCAAGATTAACATGTTAGTTGTTAAAAAATATAAATGATATCCGCGTATCATGATCGACTTAACTACGGAACCCATCATGCGCGTGGCTAGACACTCACTTGGTTAATTATTTAATAACAGCATTAACTCTTTTCTATTCATAATATGTAGGTAGATATATATGAAGTTATGCTAAAAGTCAATCCAATATTTTAGATACGAAAAGTAAAATATTTTTTTATATTTTTTATTAAAATATTTTTTTAAGTTAAGGGTCCTGTTTATTGTTAATGAGTTGATTAAATTGTAAATAAAGATGTAGCATACCTATATGAGGTTATGATTAGAGCTACAAAAAGTAGTTGTCTCGTGATTTATTTATTAAGACAAGTCAAAACGGTAACAATAACGGTTTTCCGCAGACGTGTTAGCAATATCTAATGAACATTATCAAGAACAGACTTCAACTTATGACTTGACGAATGCTAATGCAGCATCTCAGAGTTCTCTTGTTCTTACAAAAATTTCAAATAAGTTCTACACCTTAATTTCGGTAGGTATAAATCGTATGTGTTCATTGCCTCGAAAGATGTAGTTAAAACTAAGAAATAGTAGTAGTAGGAAATATTGCTGATAGATATTATGATATATGCTGATAGTCATTTAGTTAAATAAAAGTAGCTGCCGTGGCACTAAAAAATCTCAAGTTTCTGAGATATATATGCCTAATTATATTAAATCCGTAGTTCGTGTTAATATTACTAAATAAGACCGCTTACACTTTTTATTCCAAATCTCAAAAAATACTGAACCGATTTTATGATACTTAAAAATGTTCCTTAAAAATCAGACAAGGAGATTTGGAGATATGCGTGGACAAACATAGAAATATATAGACATACAATCATAAATACGCTTGTAAAATTTGGCAAACATAGTAAGAAACTAGTATAGACTAAAATACCTACTTCCAAACCTAAGCATTTTTTATGATATGTATAGAGGTCAAATTGAGCATGTAATAATTTTTTTATGGGTCTTTTTTGATTTTTTTTTTGTGATATAATTGTAGTTTCTGTGATATTTCTACTGCGAAATATACACAAAGCTCAACTAGCCCTGCCCTACCCTATGTTAAAAAAATGATAAAAATTGTTAACAGATGCACGAGAAATCCATTGTTTCGAACAGAACAGGAAATGAAAAAGATTTAAATAGTAATATTACAAAAACATACACAAGAATTATACTCAACGAAGTTTTGCAGAGCCCATGGACGCCAGTGTTACCTTACAACTTTAGGCCTTTTTCTAGAAGAAATGACCAGGTTGTGCGATTGTCAGAAGATGTAAGTACAGTAGTATATGTATAGGTATTACGGCAAAGTTACACTGTTTTGATATGTTGTGTGCGTATCCAGTGGCGGACTTAACACAAGTGCCGCCCTAGAACCCTGATACATACGGCGCTCCTAGCTTAGCCATCCTCTATGTCACATTTACAAGTAGAGCTAAAAAAAGGTTAACACCCTCCGTTCCTTATCTTAAATATACTAAAGAAAGGTCGTCCACCTTATTTGCAAATTTTTGCCGCCCCAGAAAAGCTAATTATGGCGCCCTAAAAATGTGACGACCTAGGCCCGGGCCTCACGGGCCTATGGATAAATCCGCCACTATGCGCATCGCTTTCATACATTTAGTATGGTTTAAAAAACACTATAATGTGTTGTGATGCAAAACTGGTGTGTTTTCGAAAAAGAAATTGGCATTTAAAAAGATAAATTATGCACAACAAACATTAACGAGGAGTTTGTATTAACCATTAAAATGTTATATTAATTTCAATTAAATTATTATATAAATTCGATAAAATTCGATCGTTCTCCTACAAAACTTATAAGCTAAGTGACTAGATGCAACTCAAGTCGCATCCGAGTTAGGTAACTTAAAAAAATATTAAACGCGTCTGTCATACATCACTGAATTGATTTTTTTTATCTATGAGGTTAATGACGAAAAGGATGAGTTTGGTGGAGACATACAGATGAGACGACATTCCTACACTTGCACGGAATGTCACAAGTCATTTTCACAATTGCGTAACTTTAAGTACCACATGTCGGTACACCGAGGTACGAAGGAGTTCGCGACGTCGCGTCGTGTTCTGTTTGCGGAAAACACTTTAATGATAGAGGGTATCTCAGCAGTCATATGAAAATTCATAGGTACGTATAGTTTTAAAATTAATATGAAGATTTATTGAATTGTAACTTTAAAGATTTCATACAATAAAACTATTGTTTTTAGGAACCGTAAAGAATATAAATGCACTGTATGTCCGAAATCATTCAATCAAAGAGTAGCATTTAATATGCACGTAAGGATTCATACTGGTAAGTAATCATCGTCAAAATTTTGCGAACGGAGAAGTATTTTTGGCATAAAAATGTTAAAGTTAAAGAGGAGTGCACAAAGCTATAATGAGCATTAAGTTTCATAGGATAAAGATATAAAAAAATCTAATTTAGGTATTTTTAAACAATTCAATTCTTAGTCACGTTATTCTAGGATGTTAATTAATTTAAACAGTTAGTTATTCGTCAACACAGATTTGGATAGCGATAACTTTTATACAGGAATTATGAAAATTTACGTGTTTGCATGGCTATTAACGTTAATAATGTGTTATGCGGTGAATGTAAAATTCTATGAGAACCTGTTATTTTAAATGGTACTATGATAGTACATCTCACCCATTCTCTCAATGTTTTAAGTTTGTTAGGGTTCTGCAGTCAAAAATGAATATTTTTTTTCGTCGTTTGTGTATAATATTCTGCTGACTTTCTTTGTATTAATGAAATTAAAACATACATTAATGTATCTATGTACGTAATCCCAAACAAGCGTTTGGGAATAAAAAATAATAATAATAAGCATAAAAATAACAGTTTATTGATTTTTCTCAGAAATGGATTCTCCCGTATTTTGAATAACATGATACATGATTTATGATTGGTATTTAAAATATAAAGGATTTCATTGTTTTGAAGCGCAGTTCTTGGCTATCTTTATATAGGGCGGGGGCGTGCCACCCCCGCACCTCCTAAGTTACACCTACGATTATGTAAGATGTAAATACATATGTAGTTATAGAAGTTATTCGAAATTACTTTAGTAATGATCAAAACGAATATAATTGTTGACAATTAAGCTGAATTTTAGGTTTATCACGAACAAGAATTAGAAAAATAAAGAATAAGAAAAACATTATGTTTAAATTCATATCAAGCTCGGCTGTGGAGGAAAACATCGTGAGAAAACCTGTATGTGTCGGAAGAAATTCTAACACATGTATATCCATCAACCCGCAGTGGAGCAGCGTGGTGGATTAAGCTTAGTTTTCTCCCTAATACGGGAAGAAGCCTATGCTCAGTAATGGGACATGTACAGGCTGTTACTTTACTATTTTTTTCTTAACAAGAGCGTTAAAATTAAGTAAGGTACAATTTGCAAATGCCATTATAATTATGTTATGTTAATTATCTTATATTGTAAGGTTATAAACCGCATGTTTGCGCCGAGTGTGGCAAGGCGTTCTCCCGCAAGATGCTGTTGAAGCAGCATCAGCGCACGCATAGCGGAGAACGTCCATACGCTTGCCCGCATTGCTACAAAAAGTTTTCCGACAGATCCAACATGACCCTGCACTTGAGACTACACACAGGTATATATTTTTATTAAACTAGAATAAGTTACTAATTATTTTATTTAGTGTTATACTGTAGTTTGGGCAACAAAAGTCAACAAAAATAAAGGAACGATACGAAAAATAGTCTATCATTAAGTTTCATTTAGAAATATTTTAGTTTATGTAGATTTTACGAAATTTATTTGTATAAATTATAATTTTACAAGACATTTTTCATTTTAATATGCATTTTCACATAATTACCTATGAAGTACTTTTAAGGAAACGACAACCTTTGTGTGGTAAAAGTAGAGCACAAAGCTGAGATGTTTCGAGCTTACTCGACAGGAATTTATATTGGCCAAATAAATCAGAGACATAAAATTAATTTTTAAATTAAGACGAACTTTAAGTTTATCTTTAATACGATTAAAAAACTAAAAACCCAATTCTATTCTATTTTCAGGAATAAAACCGTTCAATTGCTCTCTTTGCCCCAAGTCGTTTACGAAGAAGCACCACCTTCAGTCACATTTGAACTTCCACAGCGGAGTCAAGCCCTACGCTTGTTCGCGCTGTGGTCTCGCCTTCACGCAGTCTTCCAACATGAGGACCCATTATAAGAAATGTACGAACTAAACATTATGGATAGGTAAATTGTGTATATTAATACTTAATGAAAAAGCTTTATATCTCTTTTGTATGAAAATTCTAAGAATGTCGGAGTTAACTTTGTTAATATTTTTGAAGTGAAATTTTCTTTAGACACATTTAACATTTTTTGGTATGGGAATATCTTATGAGTTTACGTTACCGACATGATCACTACTGGCACAAGCGCAGCGAGCTCTATCATACTTTTTGGATGGATGAGATTTTCGCGTCACCGACTTGCTTATAGTATATCTGTACACATATGCGGACGTATGGTTACATCTTATAAGTGATACATTATATTGATTTATATTGGCTTTTGCAAATTATTTTATTTTCAAAAATTATAAGTTTTCTCTTATTACGATATATGTAATTGCCAATTGTAATATGCATTTTACATGTAAACCTACTCACACTCACACAACGACACTCACGCCTAGGTTTCTTTGTAATAGCACTATAATATCAGTAGTATGGCTGTCAGATTAAAATCATATAGAAATGTAGACAAAGACAGCCAGTAAATAAGAAGGTATCATGGTCGTAGTTATTGTAGTTACCGCTAGTAGTACCAACGCGCGATCACTAGAAATATCTCGAAAAGTAGAGTCATCGGTAGAGTATCGGTCATCAATGTAAAACTAAATTTAAGTAAACAATTGTTTTGGTTAAGAAAT
The DNA here is from genome assembly GCA_018235645.1 of Junonia grisea. Taxonomy (NCBI): domain Eukaryota; kingdom Metazoa; phylum Arthropoda; class Insecta; order Lepidoptera; family Nymphalidae; genus Junonia; species Junonia grisea. Next base: position 8,329 of record DVXP01002001.1, on the reverse strand, counting down.
TGCTTAGTTTTTTTGCTTATAAAAAAGTAGACTGTTGTTTGTTGTTATGTAGTAGTCAAGTAAGTATAAAGTAATAAAGATCTTAATTTTATAATTATTTTTTTTATTTTATATACACAAATATGTCCAATGTATCTTTGAAAAACTTTGCTTTTACAGTTTATACTGTAAAAGCAAAGTCTTGCTTTATTTTATTTTGTTAAGGGCATGAATAATAAAACGACAATCACAATTTTAACTCCTCCTTTAATTTGTTTGGTGTTTTAAAATAACTGTTCATCGAGGTGTACAAAATTACAGGCCTTTACAGTGAGTATTGGTTTTCTGGCGTATTAAATAATTACATTATTACTTTGTTACGAGACATACAAGTCTTCCCTTTTATAAATATATAGTAGCAGCAATTATCGAATACAACGATATTACGTATTCATTACTTCATCATACCATTAGTAGGGTATTGTACTTATACAATGTAAGAACGATCTATTTTTCTTAGGTATTAGGTATAACTTTTATACAATGTTTTGTTATTTTTTGTATAATGACTGATTAATTGTAATAAAAGTACTATATAACTGACATTGAAAGGAATTCAGAGCGGTTAATTGATATTTACATTGATTATAACAGAAGACGCTTAGGTAAATCGATTTAATTTAATTCTTAATTTGTTTTATTGCTTATAATTTTAACAGAAGAATAGTTATATTAGCGAGATTATTGGTTCAGTTGACCTGCCTCACGTGATGTCGCATGGTCAGCTATGACATACAAGTATTTGTGCGATTTAGCTCTCATATAAATATCCTTCTGTTGTCGTAGAAATATAATTTTTACATTTTTATTACTTAAACAGAAATACAAAGTACAAAAATACATAAGTTTCTATAAAATCCAAGAAAACACGAACAATACGAGGAATGGTATGAAGTCATTAACAATATTATGCAATAGCAATTATTTTATTTAATAATATTTAAACTGTTACACTTTACCTTTAAATGTACCTATAGGAAGTGCCGTACTTAAGATGATTTCGACGTTAATCAACTGTAAAATATAATTACTCAACATGAAATGTTTTTATTCAAAACATAAACAATATTTAAAACAGCAAACATTACTTATAAATTTAATGAACATTGTAACAATTGACATTAAACACAAACTTTATTTGTTTAAAAACATTATAATTTACTAAAATTGAAAGACATAAAAAATCAGTGAGCTACACTTATAACGACACAAACAATATGTGTAACAAGATTTAGTATTTAAATATAAACAACACTATCAGAATGTATTTAACGTCGAAATCATTATATTTAAATTTTAGTGAATAATATTTGTCTAGAATATTAATAATTTGACAAATTATTTCTAACGGCATTCGTTACAAAAATTTTAGCTCTGTAGGTAAATGCTTGGTATAAAATATACAGATAATAATTTTTAAGTGATTGCGTGTAAAAATCTTACATTACGAACAATAGAAATATACAAAAAGCTATCGCTCGGTTGTACATCACGTATAAGTTACACCACATTACATTATTGTGACACGACGGATAGGTACTTACACATAATGTAAACCAGAAATACAATTACATTCGCCAATCGTCACATTACACATTTATTTCAGCCTTTTCGAATAGGAGAATCATAATTATTGAAATTTGGAATATAAAATAGTAACTAGTAAACTCGGTGAATAATAATTACATGTAGTAAATGTCGGTCAGTTCACAGCGACTGACTCGAGCGACTACTACTCTACGATGTGAAGCACCATTTGTTCTAGCGTAGGGATAATGTACAAAGTTCATCCATTCTATTCTAAGTAACGTTAGAATTAACTTGATTCATATACGCGCGTACTTTTTCAATAATTCATTAGGAACAACATTTTGAAAATACTATATCAATAGTTTATAAGGTTAACTTAAACTTACAAAAGTATAACATATAATCGCGCTTTTGGCACTTACCACTAATTTGAGATAAAATTTCTAAAAAACATATTGATAACACAAATTGTGATGTAAGTCCGTTCCGAATTCTAGTAGATATATACAAGTATGTTTATATATTATATTATATGAAATCGATGAAGAACAAACTTAATGTTTACAATTATTACAAACAGTTGTAAGACCTTCTTTGGTGAAATTTTAGCAATTCCCGTTGCACACGATGTATTGCGTCTAAACAAGATGAAAAAATGTTGCATAATTAGGTATGTAGTTTCTGTTATAATACCACATTATAATGATACTGATATATTGCCTACAAGTATTTATGTATATATTTACAATATATTTACATGAAAAAAAAATCATAAATTATTTAAAATCGATGTGTGAACATCGTATTTACAATAGACTTGATCAAAAATCAATTGAGCATTAGCGTAAAGAAAGGGTTGTAGACCTTAAAGATACAACAATACTTACGAAAATACACTTATTCCCTAAACTGGATGCATTCTATGTAAGTACTTAGTACTCATTAATATCATACTAACACTAAATATTTATAATTACATGTTTACAACTTAACGTTCGTATCGTAATCTCATAGCCACTGAATAAGACCATTTGGAGTGTTAACCACTCTATTGTCTTAACACATTTAACGAATACTTTCTTTTGATCACAAAATTGGAATCACATAATGCGGCGGGGAAACACGCGTCCGATGAGAGTGCGCGGCGACGTCGTCGGCGGTCGAGCTCGCCAGGCTCAGGTGCACTCTATGATGAGTGGTTGGTTGGACTCTATGACGCTCGGTCGCGTTTCACCGGCCGAACTGTAGTGCTGTTGCTCGTGATCGGAAACTGAAGGCAACAGCGCCCGATACTGCGGCCCACCCGGGCCGGGTGAAAGCTGTCCGTGTCCTATGGCTAGATGCGGCGTAGTGGAGTGAGCTTGCCCTCCCATCAGAGCTTCACCATGCGACATAGACACTCGCGCCCCACCGGTAGCCATCAGCCCTCCCTGCGATACGGAGTGTACCTCATATGCCTCGTGCCCCTCTCTTTCGTGGCAGTCTTTGTCGACGGTACCTGCAAAGTGCACGCGAAAATGAAATCGGCCGCGTTCAGCGAGAGCGCAAGTGAAAGTCGCGGTTCACCTACTGAGAGAAAGTGCATCGCGTTCAGTTGCTCTCGCGAATACACGTAGTTAATATCTAGTTTTTGTGTCTTTGTTAAAAAAAAAAATATCTAAACAATATAACATATTTAAAAATATAATTAATAGTGATATTTTTCTGTGAGTGTTTAGTGATAAAATTATAACTCAATTTAACTTACCTATGCATTCGGTGTTCGCAGCATTCGTAATTGCTAAAACTTCTTCGATATTATTTGGTTTGCAACTAGTAGTTTTCCAGTGAGTGCGTAGACCTGATGCGCTGATATATTTTTTGTCACATCCTTGACAAACGTATGGCCGATCATTTGTATGTAGCCGTTTATGAAGTTTTAAGTGAACAAATTGCGTGAATTTTTGCATGCATAGGTCACATGCATAAGGTTTTTGGCCTGAGTGCAGACGTAAATGGGTTTTCAAGTTGGACGTTGATGAGAACCGTTTCTTGCAGATGTCGCATTGGTGTGGTTTCTCGCCTGTGTGCACAAGATGGTGTTTCTGTAGGTGAGCTAGTTGTGTGAACGATTTATTGCAAACGTTGCATTTAAACGGTCGCTCGCCTGAATGTGTTCTTAAATGAACTTTTAGATTGGATAATTGGCCGAACGTTTTACAACAAACATTGCATTCATAGTGCATTTTTCCATCTTTCTTCTTTAATGGGTAGGGCAAGCTTCTGTAGCCTCGAGAGGTTTGTGAATTAGGACTCATTGGAGCAACCATTAAACTGCATGTACCGTCTGGGCTCATACTACTGTGTTGAGGTATCAACTGAGCGTTAACATTAGAATTTTGTATCAAGCTCAATTGTGAACAATTTTTAAGCGTTATCACACTAGTTGAGGAAGGAAAGTGACTTTGGTTGTTTTGTGCTCTTTCATACTGATGTGTTGATGAAACGGGAGAGTAGGTCGTTGGTGGAGAGCCAAGTTGAGTTATTATTGTAGAGTTTGGTGGAGAATATAAACTATATGAATAATTAGGATAATGACTTTCATATCTCGTTTCTCGTATTTCTCTTATCTCTCTTATTTCACGTATTTCTGTAGTGTGAGGAATCGTATGAGGCGGCGATGAAGAATAAACTGATACTGAATTTGGTGGTGGTAACTGTTGCGGTAATGGCAGTAAAGATGGCAAGGGAGTTAAATTTGAACTGGAATCAGGACTGCAGGCATTACCATACCTTTGACTTTTTTTGTATGAATATGCCATTTCAGTTGGTGATGATGGTGGTGGAGTAGCATTCGGTTGTCTTCTATTAGGGTCGTTGTTGTTTGTATCGATTCTATTTCCTGTGAGAATAGTCTCAAGAATACGTGTATCGGGCGGAGTATACCGCATAAATGCTGGTTGAGGTGTTGGTGACACAGTACCGTCTTCATAGTACGGTTTATTTATAGGCACCACAGTATTTTGAGACGATTCTAAAACGATAACAGTAGATGTAGCAGGGTCACGTCTCGGTGGCGATAAATTTTGTGATGGACTATTCATTACTTCTTCGGCAATAATAAGTTCTTTCTCACTTTCGCAATCCATATCTTTATGATTTTGATATTGATACGCTCTTGGCATTTTTATTTTGACTTTTCTATATTCATTACGATGCATATCTTGATCTATCTTTTGAACGATTACTGTTTCTTTTGGTTCATTTGTTTTATTTGAACAATCTAAAACATAATTATCTGTGTCCGAGTCGCTCGAGTCTTCGGGAGGAGTAAATTCGTCATGATACCCATTGCTGTGGTAACCTTCATCTGATCTCACTGACCCGTCGTTAGGCGTTAGTTGATGTTCATAATGTGTTGGTACATGTGTAAAATTCGGAGATTTACTGCCAACTTTTTCTTGATTATTTTGTGCCATAGGTGAGGGCCCACGTAATTCTCGCATCGGTAGATTTTGTGCAGGTGACCTATTGCCATGAAGTCTTGGGTTTTCAAGTTGGTGTATTACAAGGTGTGACGTGCTCTCCTTATGTTGGTGAATTATTAAAGTCTGGTTGTCCCTGTGATGTATTTTTACCGGTGAAGGTGGTTGCATTAGACCGACCGGTGAAGGTGACAATGACGTGTGTTCATTTAAAATAAGTTCATTTTTATGAGGAATATTTGTAGATGGGTCACTTCTTATAAGACATCTTTCATTTTTAATTACATTCCTTGAATCTTCCCGATGTGGTATATTAGTATTCTCGAGTATTGTTTTATCACTTGCTTCTCTTTTCCTTCGTCTACTTGGAATTTCCGCTTCTAAAAGTTCTTTCGCATTTGTTAGTCCAAGAACATACTTCATATGATTGAAGGCGATTTCAGGGTGTACTGGCGCAGGAGGTAGGCCATAAGCTTTTTTTATAGTTTCTTCTTTACCTGTAATAGAAGATAATTTTATGTTATTTAATATATTTAAAGGTGACCTTTAAATGTACAATTGTACATGTATCGTAAAGTATTAATAACTTACAGATTGAATATGTAGCTCTTTCGGGATCAATATCGTAGCCTAGCCTAGTGGCGAAATCTTTACAGTACCATACCATGAGTTCTTCATTTGGCATAATATCCCTGAAAAATAAATAGGTTTAAGTAAATATTGAAAATTGAAACGAAGAATTTGAATATATATTTCATTTAATAAATAAATAATACCTGATGGTGTAGAAGTATATGTGTTCTTGGTGTTGGCATGCAACGAGATTCATTACGGACAAAGAATACGCTGAGGCCACATATCGCATCCAGTTTGCAACACTAGTATCTGAGCCATCCAGGTAATAATAATCACTTTCTTTGAATATCTGTAATTATAAATAATGAGTTGTTAACGACATAGACTTCTTAATATCAATGAGGAAGTGAATTGCCCTGGGGTATTGTTTAAGTGTTTATACGCATATCATATAGAGCGTATGGCACGTGTTTAATATTTACAATACGCGTGCAGCTGATAGCAACATGCTTACAATTGTTATGAAGGGAAGTCAAGGACGAAATGTAATGTCATTGTAGTATAGGACTTGATAGATAATATGTTGCAATATTTTTTTATCTTATACTTATTTTACAGTTACAATATGAAATTAGATATTATTTGTAACAAAATGATTACAAAAGTAACAAAAGTTTTTGGTTAAAGCTTAGAACCGTCACCATAAGAAGAGTAACAAGCCCAATCTCACCTTAATATTTCCATAAGTATGATGTCTGACAGTTTCTTGTACCTGGCCCAAAATAGAGACGAAAAGGTTAGTGAGGAATTAAGAAGAGCATTGACGAATAAATTAGCTTCGAACGTTATAAAAAATTTACAAGAGTTGGATCCCAGTTGTGGTAGATATTTAAAGGCTGCGTAAGGCTGGTTTAGCTTTTAATATAAATTAATTTATAGCATAGGAAAGATATTATATAAAGCCGTAACCATACTAATGACGCCATCGATAGATACTTCGATATAATAAAGCTAAGTCAAGTATGTATATTTATATATTAAATTATATAATCACTCACCCTCCAATAATATCTCCACGAAACTTTGTCATTTGGCTTATTTGGTGTTCGGGTTCCTTCAAATGGTCCAAATCTTGTGCCACGAGGAATAACTCCTATACTCCACACTCCTTCCGTCTAAAAGCCGGGACAATAGAATTATGAGTAATTCAACGTTATATTATTATGCATTTATAAAGAAAAAAGTTTTTTTTTTTTAATATAAAATGTTGAAAAATTATATGTACCGGTGTATTGGGTGTAGATAGTACTGCAGAGGGCCTGAGCGCTAAGCTTCGAGGAAGTGTTCTTTCAGCTCTGTTAGGGACGCCGCGTTCACACGGGACGTCAGGCACTATGTACACTGTGAGCCTTTCGAATTCTTCCTCTCGCATGCGCGTCACATCATACGCATCTGATCCACCCACTGCGCTCACAGCGCTCGCGCCGGGACTCGCAGTACGACCAACCGTCGTCGTAGGGATTTCTTCACTCGTTGACTACAATGATCGAACACAAAATCGTTAATGTCTACATTCAAACTTATACTTTCTTTACCTATAAAAATAACGTTGTTTATTTTGCTTAAAATGTAGCTAGTAGGAACTCTTTTTATATTAATTCGCATGGGTGGCAAATGCGCTACTATCAGTCATTTGCAAAAATGCAAACGAAATGCATTCCACCCTTTTTGCACGTCTGCATATCCAGACGTGTCAACTTATTTTAAGTCTTGTCAAGCTATTATAAAGTTTATTTTAGCTAACTGAGAAGACGACGACAACGGTGCTGTTCAATAAAGGGGCGGCGCTACTACTGACCCAGTTTTGTTACAAGTGCGCACTTTCCACTGCGCACCGACACTTCCCATTTGCCTATTTATATTTTCCATAAATTTAATTTATACCCTAACCAAACCAAACATATACTTGAACAAAACGTTGTAAATAATTAATTAAAGTTTTTATAATTATACCCAACTCGACGGCACAGTTGCGTCGTCTCTCATTCGCATGTTTTGTTTACAAAAACATATGTATTTACTTACAACAATAGGATAAATATGTAAAATTATGTGTTTATCAAGACCTTGATTTTAATATCAAACTTATTATGATTGTCTTAATTTTATTAAGATAAGAAATTTGCATAATAAAATTCTACACTGATTTTATGCCCAATAGCCTTCAGCACCTGGACATTTTTTTTCGAATCTACGAGTATTAATATCACATCATCAAAAAGCTTCATTCTATTGAACAATGCGTTGCAACAACGTAAACACAAACATATAATACATAGACTGGTAAAGTATATAACTTTTCCTTTCAGTCTCACTTTAGTCCGGTGAAATGTTTAATAATATTTTTAGTATGAAATTGGATATAAATTATGCTTACCAGTCTCATTTTGTTGATTAAATCCGTTGTCTATGTTTTAATAACTTGTGTACCTGAAACAATATAGAATATTAAGAATATTAATTTTTTATTTAATCATGTTTTACAAAATATTTCAGTAGTTATTTTATGCAGTTATGGAAAAAAACAATTTAGCAATCGATATTATTTCGGATATTAAATATTTGCCACAATTTAGAGAACACGTGAAAACGTAGGAGTCTTTTTATTGAGTAAACAATGTTTTCTAAATTAAACTTTTAGACTAAAAACACCTAATTTT
>DVXP01002000.1:0-13622 GCA_018235645.1 Junonia grisea | reverse complement strand
AATATACAACTATTTACAGACTTACAGCTGGGTATCTCGAATTCCGAGGTGAACTTACTATAATGACTGGACTATTTTGCTACTTAGACCATATAATAGTAAAGCGGTAATATTCTAATCTAAATGGTTACTGGCTTGCCCTCTGGGTTGCGGAGGTCAGACGGCAATCGCTCTGTGTGAAAATCAGTAACATGTCAAAACTTAGGCTAGAATAAAGCAGACCCTGGTTAAGTCCGGGAAAATGCTAGGAAGAAGTACTTGTAGTAGCAAGTCAGTAGCCATAAACAAATGTATTTGTCTATACGTATTTGTGCTCATGTGCAGCCTGTAACAATAACTTATAGAGTACTTTTGCATAATCTGTGTAGGAAGTTGTAAATGTGTAATCGCTTTTGTCACCTGTTCTAGATTGCGAAGTCTGCATTCAGTGAACAGTGCAATTTTTGTTTTATTTTTATGTAGTGTAATAGTCATTATACAACTTAAACTAATAACCAGTAAAATAATGGTTTAAATATCCCTTTTTTATAACAATATAATGCGTTTTATTTGCTAAAAGAAAAACATCCGTTCAGGAACCTCAAATTAGATGACGTCTTGTAATAAGAATGAAGCGGTAGCGAATTTGTCCGAGTGGTACTGCAATTTAGATAGGGTAAATCAGGCACATGTGCCCCAGTCGATAATGTGCCCCACTCGCAGAACTGACAGATGGAATTTGATTTTGGCGCTAATTTGGTCCGTGCGGCTTAGTGACAGAAGTATGGCGTTGATGTAAACAACTCAATGCTGTTATTTATTTGTTTTTACGAAGAAAAAGTGGTCACAAGGTATATATCACAGTCTGAAAATGTTTTGTGTCTGTTGTAACATTGTTTAAAGTGTCTGCTTCTCGTTTTTTTTCCGTTTTTAAAGTTTTATTCTAAAGCTAACGTCTTAGAAATATTGTGTACCTACAATTGCGTTTCGTTTTTCCTAAACTTTTTCGTTGAAATCAAGTGGGGCACGTTATACTGAACTTTGGCTAATGTGCCCCGACTTCTTTCTGGTAATGTTCCCCACGTCTGTGTTAGTTTTATATTTTTATTTTTAAGTGTTTAGGATTGGTTGTTTTATTTAAGGAAATGGGGAAAGAAAAAGTTACAGATCCAGGAAAATGGACAGAAGAAAATACAAAAAAAGCTATACAAGATAATAAGCAAGAAAGTGGAAGTTAATGAAGTTGGCTAGCTTATATATATGACATATGAAATACCATCAAGAATCTTACGTAGTCACATCCTGAAAGGCTGGGATAGCAAGCAGAATATAGGTAGACCTTCGGAATTAGGACATGAAAATAAATTGAGACTTGTAGCTTATATCAGACGTCTCGAGTCAATCGGAATTAAAAAAAAGAAGTCGCAGGAGAAACACTTGGCAGCACCAGCAAAACGTAAGAAGAATGTTTCAAAAATCGGAAAGTGAAGAAGAGTTACAGCTCAGTAAATCAAGTGAATAATGTTCTGATAAAAAAGAAAAAACTTGTGTAGAATGTCTCGAATCTTACTTCCATATAAAGAAAAAGGTGACTGGATCCAGTGTTTGCAATGTTCTGGCTGGTTGCATGATGATTGCTCAAACTTCCTTGAGAAATGCAACAAGTGCGGTGACCAAAATAAAGGAAAAGGAGAAGGAAAGAAGACTAAACAATGAGAGCCTTTATTGGGGCACATATGACTGATGTATCCGTGGAATGTGCCCCACCCTAGACTTTAAGAAATCATTGATATCAGCTATTTTATTTACTTTTGAGAAGTTTATTTTTTGTTTTTGTTATACCTATTGAGTCAGAGGTTAAGATTAATTACTTTAATAATCATGTTTTAAATTACACCGTTTATTATTTTAATTTTCCGAATGGTGGGGCACAATTGCCAGGTTTACCCTAGTAATAAACTACTCTGATTTAAAATACTTTTAGTAATAATTTATTCGTATTAATCTGGGGGCATGGTAGTGCTCCTGCCAAGGTGATGCAGCACGGTCGTGACATTTTTTTTTAATTGCAAATATTTTATATATTAAATAAACTCTTTGTAATATTTAAAATATTTTAGTATATAAGATTTGAAATGGATGTATGAGGGAAAAAAACGTTGTAAACATACATATTTTTGTTACTTAAAAAAAAAACAATTCTAATCGAATCTGTTATTCGCCGCTACAATGACCATCAGATAAACTACGGTTTAGTTGTAAACTCCGGTTCAAAGCCTCAAACCGGCATCGACAGCGGCATCGAAACAGCCATATTGTGTGGGCTCGAAGAAAGCAGAGATTAGTAATACTCGCACGTATGTACATATGTAAACGCCGCAACGCCTGCCAACGGAATGTTCTAGATTCTCTTACCTAATTTTTTTTACTACTTTTTTTCTTGTGTCTATAGAGTTTTACATATACTATACATATTACTACCGCTACCTAATCCTATTGTGTATAAATTAATTTTGTAAACACGAAAGCTAGTGAGCATGTTTGATGTTCTGTCAAACAAAAACGGTACTGAACCGATTTTAATGAAATTCTCAAATCAGACCATACACCTAGTCTACCAACTACTTATTTATTAAATAAAAAGTTGAAGCCTCGTAACGGAAGCTATTGCTAATACCGAAAACTTTACGTTTTACGTTTCTTACTTCTTTCTTTTGTTTGAATGGCTTAAACCTCCAAAGGATTTGAACGATACTGGAAACGAAATTAACATAGGATACTTTTCATTCTACTAAGTTTAGATGGAATAGACAATGATAAAGACACTATCACTTATCTATCTATTTCTACGTAAGTTTATAATATAAGCACATAATTATCTACCTACTTACGTATCCTATTTCGGACATTAAGTACAAACCGATTTAGGTTTTCCTCTCCAAGTTACCGTAATTGTGTAAAGTCTTCGTCATTCTTATGTTAACGATATTTTGCCAACAAATTTCTCCATAACTAATCTTGTATAACAATATGAATACACTAATATACACCTCACTATAAAGAAAAACGTTTAAAAGTTTTGCATATCTTTTTTTCTTTTATTGTAACCCAGATTTTATGAAAATAAGAAAAATAAATAATTAATTAGTTGTAAGAGCTTTGAAAATATAAAATACTCATTTTAAATGATTACTTACTTAACATAAATTAAATATTTATTTCAATATTTAATTTTACGGCGTTATAAATCTTAATTTATAATAAATTGTAAAGTTAGGTAAATTAATAATCAACCTAAAGTCTTATTTCGAAAATTTAAGCTTCCAAGTAACAGTCACCCCACAGGATAGTCGGATGCCTTGAAGATCCTGAGGCGAGGCTTCCCCCCATATAAACCCTACGCACTGCGCCGGCGCATCAGTTAGTGACGGATCCGGAAGACAGACACACCTTATCGTGAGTTTTTTTTACTACAATTATGTTAAATTTATTTTTTATTAATTTACTAGATAGAGCTAGATTGAGTGTGAAAAATACTGAGAGTATTGTGTGCGGTTTTCATTTTTAAAAATTAAATAAATAATATATGTGCTTAGCGATTTTTATTACAGCTGATTTAATTAAAATATATTTAATTTTTAATGTAGTAAATATTTGAAATTAATCGAAAAATATTTTTTTATACTTAACTTATTAAGAACTTCTAACAGTGACATTTCTTTTTATTTAAATTAAGGTAAACAAATAACGGATCTTTTAGTAAGTCATAAATTAAGCACGTGGAAAATAGAAATCAAAGTTATCAAAATAACTCACTAATTAGCATTTTTATAGTAAATTAATGCACGATAAAATTCTTATAAAATACGTGACCCAGAGGTCGAGTCTCAAGAGGAACGAACCATCTTTAGGGCAAGGTCGCTTTCTATAGCCCTAGAACCGGTTAAGAATCTCGATTTTCTTACGTAATCCATTGTAAAATATTCAATGGAAAGTGTTTGTAAACAGTACATTACTGAGGAAAGAAAATTAAATAGAAGCCATTATTTTCTTAGTAGTTTTTGTCACAAACACTATTCATACTAAATAAATAACGGAATTTGAAACTCATTTTGATGTTGTCGAATCCTTTTTGGTATATATCTTGTTACTAGCAGACCGCCCGGCTTCGCACTACCCATGCGAAGCCGGGCGTTCCCAACTTTTTTTTAAATTTAATGTAGCCTATGTTCACCGAGGATAGTGTAGCTTCCCAACAGTGAAAGAATTTTTCAAATTCGTCAAATAGTTTCCGAGCCTATTCATTTGAAACAAATAAACAATCAAATTTTTCATCTTTAGGTAAATAAGTAAGTAGATATTTTGTGTGGATTACTTTGGTACGCACGATTGCTCGGCCTTTTAAAGTTGATAAAAACTTGGCTATTTTTAATCGCCGTATAATCAGAAACTAATGAAGTTTGCATACATCCTCTTATTGTCTTCTGTGATTTTTTTTTTTTGTTAATCACAGCCCTTAACACAAAATTATCGTATGCGTTAATTTTAAGCCATTACGGATCCCTCCCCGTGGAGATTTTTTTAATTTTATTTGTAAATAGTATGTATATGTATTATGATTCTATGAGAAATTATTTACTAACACATTTTATTTAAAGAAAACATTCTCATGTAAAATTTGTTTTTTTCGCTTACATTAAAGTCTCTATGTAAAGTTTCGTATAAAGAATAAAGATAGTTTGAAAATGAATATACATAACTGTTTAACAATAAAATATACTATTATTATAAATATTAATATTTAGTTATATTTTAAATTGAAAGATCATTGAAGTCTACATGATTTAACTTCTAGTAAATAAAAATTTATCGTTCATAATTTTGGATTAATTAAATTTTATAGGTCTTTCGTCTATAGTGACTTTTTCTTTCACTTTTTTCTACTTTTTCCTCGTTTAGTTGATTGATGTTAAAATTTAAATGTTTATATCACACATTCATATTAATTGTTATTAGGTATAATAATAATTTTGTTATTAAAAATGAAAGGAAAAATTTGTAAATGCATACACTTCTAAATTTTACTTTCAGCATTAAATACCTCAATATATTATTATTTTTATTATTTTATTAATTAAGTATATTCATAGTCATACTTCTTGGTTATACTGTTGTTTTTATGATGTATATAAGTATTCATATTTTTTCTAATTGTAAAAAAACTTGTTACAGAAAATGAAAGGATTCCTATTATTATCGGTACTTGCGCTTGCGCACGCGCAGTTCCAAAACGGACGCATCTTAGAGCCACCAGTACCCGCACAGTGCGTACAGCGAGTCATCCACGAAAGATACTCCGACAGTAAGTAATAACCTATAACTCTTTAGATGGAACTTTCTAGAAGAATAAGAGTGATATTCACTGTTCTCCAATAAACCAATTATAATACGTTCGGGAATACCTACATATACAGAGAAAAGGGGCAAGGGTCTTATTTGGTATGACGATTTACCGCATTTAATTCAATGTACGGCAACAAAAAAATAAAAGGACAGATAAACGTACACACAATTCTGCTTGATGTTAAGTGGCAACTGTCATCCATGGACATCTGCTATATTATTAGTTCTAACATCTTTAGATAGTAAGGACGCGTTGCCGCCCTTAAATGAAATGAATTTTAAGGTGGCTGGAAAGTACTTACAGAGTACAAAATACAACAAAACTATTAAGCATAGGAAGGTATCTATGTCGCTTTGCGTTCAGTTTACAGCCTTAATTTTATTTCTTTTTGTTATAACTAATGATGAATCGAAAAACTAGGACCAGTTGTCTATTAAAAAAATATTCTCTACGTTTATAATTTTAGTTAATTAATGTAGTTATTAAAATACAGTTAAATTTTAAAACCTTAATAAGAATAACCCACACCTACGAATACGATAGTATAAAATAACTTAACTTAGCAGTTAAATAAATAACTGTATCTGGTGTGACAACGAACTCTACCTCGTAAGCTCTATAAAAATATTAATATAGAAACCCGCTTCTTGTCTGTGTGGGCATCGTATAAAAACTTCTATGATATTAAAATTTAGCTTTTTTATTATTTTGTGAGATTCCAAGTGACAATAAATAATTATTAGCTATAAATAAAAATACGGCTACAAAAACGGCTTAGATGTAAAATCCTATTATTAGTTAAATTGTATGGTGAATTTTTTATTAACATACCTCATTAATATATTCGTACTATGTATAATTATTTAATTAAAAAAAAAACGCATAAAATCGTATGTGAGAAAATCGTTTACTTGCACTTTCCTCAGAAAAAATTTATAAAAGAATACATATAAACATATATGCATATTAAGACTTAAATTAATCGAATTTTGAAACTGCTATAGTAAGTCTTTCAGCTCAAAGGTCTACAAGGAAATTACTAAGCATTATTTTTTCTCTCGTACCTATAAAAGAACCCGTCACGCAATTAATATGAAGACACCATCCTTACAAATGCCCAAGCGACGGTTATCTCTTTCTTCCCGGATGACTGATAAAAAACCTGTTACTAAACGGGACTTTTTAAAACAACTTAGATAACCCAGATTTAGTTCTTAAGAAAAATTTGAAAAAAGTAGGTAAATATTTCATCTTCGTCCTAAATCCTGATATACGTATTTAAATAAACGTTTAAATGTAAATGACAATGTATATATTATCATGATAAAGATAATTTAATTATGTTGTTATTGTTAACACTAAGAATGGTAATAATTAACAAATTACAATATTACAATGTTTTTTCCTCAATGTAAATGTGTATATCAATTTCAAAAGTCTTTGTACGGCCCGGATAGCTCAGTCGGTAGAGCATTGGACTTTTAATCCAAGGGTCCAGGGTTCAAGTCCCTGTTCGGGCGGCTAAAATTTTTTACTTTTTAATTTTTTAATGTTGATTTTCTTAATTAACATAAATAGTTTTAGATATAAAACATTCAGTTTTTACGACATGCTATACAAGACTAGGTAGGTAGTCAAAATACTCCTGTTTTAAATTAACCTAGTAGAGAACAATAGCATCTATTTCTTATATCGTCTCGTTCTGTATGGAAAGTGACTTACTTTTCCATCGACAGGTGTTCCCATGAGACATACAATGAAACACGCATTACTCGTTACATTGGTACCCTAGTAGGCACATAATAAAATGTTTTACCTGTATTATTTTCCTAGAACTCGAGGTTTTCTGTACCTACCGCACCCTTAAATTGAGTGACCTTACTCGAAGTTCCTGTAAATTTTAAAATTGGTTCTCTTAATTTTTAATTTTAAAGTAGGTACCTACCTAATTTTACTTTTCTAGTAGTTTATCGAAGTTTTATTTTTATTTGTGAGGAATATTGTGAGGATCGTTTAATTAGAAGTCGCGTAAAACACGACCTCTTTCTCTATCTCTAGAATAAAAGTATTTTGATTATAGATTGTAATGTTTGATTAGTAGCTCGTGTTTTTATTGGAACCCAAATTCTTCAAACCATACACAAAAATAGTTACAATTATAATTAGAATTGTATTTTTGATTAGATAAGGGATACTTCTTCTCATGGAGGGATCCGGCTCTACGTGGAGTTGAAGAAGACTGGCTGAGCGCGAGGAACTACTGCCGGCAGCGGTGCATGGACCTCGTCTCCTTGGAAACCAGCGACGAGAACGAATGGGTGAAAGCCCGCATCGTTCAGGATAAGGTAATTTCTCTTATATAACAGTAATTCATTACGCAACATACGACCCGTAAGAATACATGATCGCGTAAACTGCCTCGTGCCATGAATACCAACTCTTCATTAAAACTACTCCCAAATCTTCTATTCAAACAACATTCCTAGTCACATTAACATAACACATTAGTCAGTTTGCTCAACAATGCAATAAATGTGACTTTGAATTGTTCGTAAAATGAAGTCGAGCAAATTGTTTTAAGCGTGTTTGTTTAAACTGTTAGAAACGTTTAGTTGAAAAATGGTCATTGTACAAAAGACGATAATAATACATCATCCTTGACCTGCATGCTTTAGCATAGCAATGTCTTCGTTTAACCCATATACGCCTAACCAATTTATTGTGTAGAGTGAAAACGATTTTCTTCAAAACAATCGAAGTAGAAAGTAGAGCCTTTTAATTTCTAATTTTAAAGAATTCGACATGCATGTTATTTGAATGTTAAAATGAATGAAATGAATGTCAAATGTGTATGAAACATGTGTTGAATTTGTCAAACTTCAATTGTCTTATCATGCATGACGGGTAGCACCAGAACAATGGTTAATTTTCCTTTTCTAAGTTTCACTTCACTTCACGAAAGTGACGATGTTTTTCCCGTCGTGGGATAGCTTCGTTTATCAGTGGTAATTATCGAATGTATATTTACTTAACGACAGTGTTATTAGAACTTGGTCTAATTAAACATTTGCTTATAAGATTATTTTTATCATTATGGAAGCAATTAAGGTAGTAAAATCATATTCATTTTGAATATTGAATAAGTAATGGTAATCAAAAGTAGGTATAATATCAATTAATATAAAAAAAAGTTGATGGACTTTTGCAAAAAATATTTATACCTATAATAATTTATGTAGGTACCTACCTAAAAGTTTTAGATCCTTAGAACAGAATAGCTGCAAATTTTATTAATTACATCTTTTGGATATGTACAATGGTATATAAGTAGGTATACATAAGTATAGTCAAGTAATCTTCGAACACAAACTCTTCCGAGTAATAGGTACATAATATAACTATAGGTGACATACGTAAATAATGTATCATAGTATCGACTACCTAACTGTTCAAGACTTCATCTCGTATTCGTACATGTATGATAATAAATATAATATGGCCGTGATGTCCTAAGATTAGTTTATATTCATTGAAATACCTTTTACGTTTTAAATTCTTGTTTTTACTGTAACTGTCATTCTATTTTAGGTGAAATACATTTGGACATCTGGCCGTCTATGCGACTTCAAGGGCTGCAACCGACCTGACCTTCTGCCAAATGAAATCAACGGCTGGTTCTGGACAGCTGAGCTACAGAAGCTTGCTCCCACCACGAACCGTCAGCAAAACGACTGGTCTGAAGGCGGCGGCATCGGCAAACCTCAGCCTGACAACAGGGTAAGTGCTTAACCCACGTACTTTCTCGTTTAAATCCTTTCGGGTGACTACCGGTAAATACCGAAGTTGTAACCTATTTGAAATCGTCTGTTTTACTCAAAAGCATAACCGTTTCAATAGAACCATAGATTCCTGTTGTTCAGTGTGAAATATTGCATTAATAAATTAGGAGTTTAAGAGTTCTTTTATCTCATATGGTCTTAATTGAAGAAAAAAATATAGGATAAACCTCAATATCATATTGAAAAGAAACCACCAAACCAAATCATACGATGGTCACATCCCGTAATGTAGGTACTTAGTGACATACACAAAACAAACAATGATCGGAATTGATTTATTAATCGTCAGGGAAGGCAATTAATGAATCTTCGACTATTTCGTTAAAATTAACAGATTTTAATTTAAAAATATCTGTCATAAATTACATAGGCCTCATCAATTGTTACGAAATAAGTCGCACATTGTTACGTAACAAATTCCGCGTATGATTAAGTAATGTTTGCTGTTAAGGCTCGTTCGTTAAAACGATGAGGTTGACGCGTAATGAAAACGAAAGCGGTGTAAATATTTATGTGCCGGCGAAATATTCGCCGAAGGGCGTACCCGCATGCCTGCAACCCACTTTCTACAACCCATACAAAAGCTCATCGATATTCGGCATATGTCGCGTATGTTTGATAGCACTTTCGCCGTTTCGCGCGTGAGTCGCTGCACGCAAAGCATTGCGTCCTCGGGATCATCCGCGTCCGCCTCGTTTGCGTCACCATCGCTCACAATGCATCCGTGCCCTTGCATTATGCGGTTTCTTATATAATTTCCACTTCTTGTTGACGATGGGAAACTAAATGACATACTTCACAAAACGCTACAAAATGAGATAATAATTTATCGCTTCCTTTGAAAGTAATGTGCTGTCTGTACTTGGGTACTAAATAGTCACCGAATTTGAACGGTCGAACAAAGAAAATTACTCTTCAATATTTATAAATATATTTTTCGTTGTTCGTAGGAATTGATCCAGGGTGGAGCGGCGGAACACTGCGTGGCGATCTTGAACAACTTCTACAACGACGGCGTCCACTGGCACGACGTGGCCTGCCACCACCGCAAGCCCTTCGTCTGCGAAGAGAACGACGCGCTCCTCAAATACGTGCGATACACCAACCCCAATCTGAGAGTTTAAACTGCAAGAAACTTATAAAACTCCGAAAATACGACCAAATCCTCTTTAAATATAAGGATACAAAAAAATACATAGTCATTATAAGAAATAATCGGATAATATCGAATCAAAATTTAAATTCAATTTTAAACGCACATTAGTTTCGTATAAGATTTTCGGAAATAAAATGTAATTATTTTAGATTTAAGATTAAGGTTTTACCTCATTGAATATTTATTACAGTATTTAAGCATAGTGGTCAGTACAAAACCAACAACTTATTTAATAAAGACTGCTATTAATTTATTATGTTTTTAATTACCATTCACCCCATCTTCCTCTGTACCCCTGTAATGTATTATATTTAAGTATAATTTAATAATATTATGTTACATTTTAAAATTTACTTTGTTACAAGAACTCATAGAAAGAATCTTTAATCCTAAAATTCACTCATTAAAATAAAAACATACACTTTACAAATAAAATCAGATTTTAAATTAAAGCCAAAGAAAACAGTAAAAAATGCATTTTATTTATATAAGAGCAGTCCATAATTTACATATTAGGATGAATGTATATTAAACAAGTACAGAAGTCTTCTGGACGACGTTTTCCTAGCCATTACGAACCACAAGCATATGTTACAAAAGTTTGCGAGGGCTAGAAGCATTGATATATGCATCAATCTGTACAAACGCAGGAAACTTCGCTTCAAGCCATGACTGCAATAATAGATAATAATAGTTACTTGATTAAAAAATTGCTTCATATTTAAGAAGACGTAATAAACTAGCACTTAGTTCACAAATTTATTATGAAAAAAATATCATGAGAATGCTACATAATGTAAAATTTCTAAAACAATGCAATCAAGAATCATATGTGCGGGATTACCTTTATACAAAAATTACAAAAACAGTTGTACATAAAATGAAAGCTTACTCTGTATTATCAAAATCAATAACATTAGATGTCAACGAGACATTGGACCGCTGTGGTTCTGGTAAAATGAGTAAATCTTTATCGAATTGTTCCTGCAAGCAACAGATCCTTTCCATAATAAACAACAAAAGTATCGCCCAGAAATATTCAAACTCTAACACCATTGCACTCATTTTTTTCCTTCAACCATTATAATGTGGTAGCCGAATTTAGTCTTAATTGGGGGGTCAGTGTATACAGGATTCGTAACTGATGATATGGGCAAAGCAAAGGCCGCATCTTGGAAGGGCCCGACCATAGAACCTCGAGTCATCCACCCCAGGTCTCCACCTTGTCGTGCCTTATCTTCACTGTATGCGGCTGCTACATCAGGAAACTTTTGACCAGCTTTCAATTTTTCCAATGCTTCCAAACATTTTGATTGTTTCTCGCAAAGTATATGACGAACTTTGACAGCTGTCCCACCTTTTTTCTCTTTTCCTGCGGCTTCTAAATTTAAAAAGAAATTATAATTGTAAGTATTCATTTATCTTTCTTTTTCTTTCCTAAGAAAAAAAACTTTTTTTCTAACCTTTCGCATCACCACCGGACTTTCCTCCACTGCCCGATTTCCCTCCAGCTGCTTTAGCTCCTTTTTCTGGCTGTTTTTTTGGTGGCATTGTTATTATTACACTAAATCTATTTGTATTTTATTTCAGTTCAAAAAATAAACAATAAAATAATGTGGTCAAAGTTGTACTCAAGTCGTTTTATACTTTATTGCTTAGGTGATAAAAAATATTTTCAATCAACAGCCGGTTTGTAAATGACATAATTATGTTTTTCACATTAATGTCAAGTTGATTCCAGTAAATTTGCATTATTTAAATAAATATTGTGTTTCTGAACATTCAAAAAAGCTATAGACATAAAAAACTGGACAAAGCCATAGTATACATATGAAAAAAATTCAAATAATATCTTGTAAAAATATATATCTTAAATTTTTATTTTTTTCTTAGTTATTATTAGGCAATTTCGTGTAATTTGTATACATAGGACATAAAAAGAGGTTACAATTTAAATAGATATTCATTTTTTTTGCTTCAAGCTGTAAGAATAACATTTATGGGATATTATAAACGAGGGTTGATCGAAAAGTTCGCGGCCTAACAAACATATTTTTTTTTTTCACAGTATTACACTTATTCTGCCTATACATTCTTTGGCTTTTACGGTGTAAAATTTCGTTTACGTCCCATTTATGATCTTTAAGTAACTACGCACTAAGCGAGACGAAGTGTGTAGCTTTTTATAAAGTGGTTAAAATTGAACAACGTGCGGTGATCAAATATTTGTTTAAAAAGAGATTTACACAGAAACAAACACTATACGTTAAGTTATAATTATGAGGGGAATCTTGACCATTATATAGCGCTATAAAAAATGTGGGTAGTATCTAGATATAATTTAAACATGAGCAAGAGATAATTGAAGTTAACCATTACTCCAGTTGGCGTACAGCGTCTATGACCGTCGAAAACTTCCACAAAGAGTATGAAATAATATTGGAAAACCACAGATTGTCTATAATGGAGATCGTAGAGACTATGAGCTTCTTTTCTCTTTCTTATTTTATAAGCTACGTGCGAGGCGCGTCCGTAGACTGATTTAAGTTGCCCAAAAACGAAAGTGCCTAACCGTTTGTTCTTGACCGTTTTGTCTATCATGAACAAAGCTGAGGTTCATTACTATACACTAGGGTAATATAACAGAGCAAGCAGTGGAAAACCCTGATAAACAGACCCTAAAGAAAACAAAGGTTATTTATCGGCTTGCAAGGCCGTGGCGTTAGTTTTTTGGGATGAACGTGGAAACATAATGGTAAAACATTTTTCAAAAAGCCAAAAAATAAACTAAATATACATTTACACCATATATCAGGGGCGTAGCTAGCGCCGTATCAGCCGTATCAATTATACGGGGCCCCGGGGCTACAGTGGCCCCCAAACGTTCTTAAGCAAAAATTAAAAAAATGCTATCTACAATGTCACTTTTGTCTGAAAAGTTTTTCGGATGATTAGAAAATTAGAGATTTTGTTATAGATTTGAATTAGCTCTTTTCGAATGCCTTCTTCTTCTAATCTTTGCCACACGCACGGTACCTAATACTTATTAAAAATTTTGCACCAAAAATCACCTTCGTTGTTACTCATTTTTCGATTAAAAAAACGTTATTTTCTAAATTAAATTGCAGAAAAATTCCTATAATTTAAATAATTATAAGTTTTTTTTTTTTTTTTTGAAAATTAATATTTTAATCAGATATCCTCTAGTGGCTTCCTTTACTCCTTTTTCTCACCAATAACTGAT
>DVXP01001999.1:0-13623 GCA_018235645.1 Junonia grisea | reverse complement strand
AATATATTTTTAATAAATCTATTGAGCTATTTTACCGGGTCTGAATGGTTCTAAATAATATCATGCTAGAAACATCAGTTGATATTTCGTTTTCAAGCTCTTAACTTTTTTTTGGCGAACTTCTAACAGAAAAGTAATTTATAGTTTTAATTGATTTTTTTACCATTTTCAATAAAGTATAATTCATCTTTGTCGGTTTTGGCCGAGTTTAATATGAGAACATGGCATTCCTCTTTCTATTTCATTTGCTATATATTCCTTCGCCACTGAACACAAAATGAATTTTAAAACCAAAACATTTGAATACAATGACAGTTATTGGACCATCTTATTTTTTTCATTAATTTATTTCATACTTTTATTCATTTAAAAAATACAATTAAAAATATAATTTTAAAAAGTGCTCTTATAAGCTCAATCCAATGCTTATAAGCATAAAAGGAAATTTTATTTTATTTTATTTTTTATTTTTTTTTGTTTTATAGTGTATTAATATTGTATTAGAAATTGTCACAGTTGTCAAGTAAGCACCTTCTGGAGACCGCTGAAAATCAGTATAGAAGCATTATTGATGCTTCTTGCATTACTGAGCGGATCTCCATTTGGTATTACTGCACTGCAGCACAACACAGTTTCTTATTGTTATTTTATATAAGTACTCGTATAAAGTTATTGTTATTTTGTGTGATGTAGTTCATTAACAACCTATAAATATATATTCTATTTAAAATTGATGGACAACTGGACTCTGTATCAGGTGAAATAGTTAGGTAGTTCTAAGTAGTGTGAGCTTAACTAACTGGAGATAGCTAGTCATTACCATAAGGATAAGAATCGTAGTCTATTATCCTATTCGAGACGCAGGTGTGCGGGAACACTGATAATAATTCGCACGCAGCACCAAACGATCCACGTAAATCAAGATATAACTAGCAAGCAAGCATTGCCTTTGATAAATATTCCTTATTATTGTGCCGTAAAAGAGGCGCCCTGCTTGAATAATGGATTACGCTTTTCCTCATAAATACCTTCATGTATGCAAATTTTGAGATACTTTACCACGGCATTAAATCATGTTTAGCGATGTTCGAGGCAGGTTAAATGTCGCTTGATGGTATTTTATTCGAAGGTACGCTAATCCCTCGTCGTAGGGATGTCTTAAATTTCAGACGAGCCATCGTTAATTCTTTTGGAAGATCTCTCGCGATTTTCTCATCCATGAGATGAAACAGTGGCAGCCTTGACCCGGCTCGCATTTTCTTTGCCGTACATATCTACAGCTCGGTGTGGGTCGCGAACTAGGTCTCTTGAACGTAATATCACGTAAAATATACCGACATTCGTTTTTTCATGATTTTAAATTAATATTTTCTTTTACATATTTGTATTATGTAGTACAAATGTATCAATACATACAGTAAAGCTGTCATAAAGCTAAATATTGTTACTGGCTAAGGATCAGCTAGTAACAGAAATAGTTCGATTGCGTTATTGCGATTTTGTTCTACCAAAACATCGCCCAAAATTTATTGATGAATAAACAGAAAATTATAAATTATAATAATTATATTATACGTTACCGTCATTGATAAATAACTAATTTTATTTGCAATATTCACGTTGTAACTTTTTTATTAAGGTTGTGCCGAAAGCTTCCATCATCATTGCTTAGTTAATTCCATTTAAGTTGCTGTAAAATGATTTTTTTTAAATACATTTTTATGTTTGCTTATTATTATTTTTTATAATTACAAGTAAAACTTTAACGGCTATAAAGTCGTGTGTTTTAAAAAATACCTATACTTTCAGTAAAACATAGAATACAATAATTTTTTTACGCTTGAATAAAATAAAATAAAAAATATCCAAGTGTTATCGCGTCGTTAAACCCCAACTTTGCTTTTACATCTAAGCTATAAATGCTCGAGGTAATCTTAGAGCTCGTTCCCACTTGTCGTGCGTCGGATCGGGATTTTAATCGGATGTTCCAGTGGAAGAACACTTAATTTGAAGCTATTCACGCTTGTCGTCCAATAGAAAATCGTAGATGTGTATAGAAACGCCGACATCCGATTAAAATTCGAATCCAACACACGACAAATGGGAATGGGCTCTTACGAATGTTTCTCTGTAACATTGTAGCGAAATTGTCAGCTAGCTATCTTAGTAGATAATTTGATAAGGCGAGGCTTAGGTTGAGGAAATATCAACAATGTCGTACGTGAGCCATATGGTACAGTGTTGACAAATGGATCGATAGGATTATTACGTTGATTCCCAGTTTGCTCACGTTGCTCCGAATATTGTATAAAGAACTTAGGTATAATACAATTTTAGTAAAACAATCGTTGGTGAAATATGACTAGTTATATACTAATATTCGCCCGCGTCTACGTTCCATACAAATGTGTATGGAACGTATAGTCCATTTAATCCCGTTCTATGTGAATTATTTGTGGATTTCTGTACAGTAAAACAATTTTTTCTTTACTTACCTTAATTTATTTACCTTTAAAACTCAAGATAATACGTTTTCAAAAACTTTGTAAAGATCTCCACGCACCAGAATAAATAAAAAAAATTAAATAAACTAAAAATTACTACTTACTTAACAAATTCATGCAATGCCATACAATTTATAGTTTCGTCGACAGTAAACTTTATATGTATATTTACAATGTAAATAAATAACTTCGCAGAATTTCAAATGTACCTACGTTAATAATAAAAGCGGGAGAGAATAGTTGAAAGCATTTTTCGAGTACAGAAAAAAATAAAAACGAACGAATAAATTATTAAAGGTTTCACTCTCTTCGTCCGATTAGCTTGGAAAAAATGTACCTAATGGCTGCATATTAATAAATGTACTACATTATCGTACAACTCAAAAAAGTTTTCAAAAACGTCCACATTACCTATACCCATACATACCGGTATAGGTACAGGTACAATAACCATTTTTAGTATCATTTATTTTTTACGAGATATAATGGCTCATTTACGAAGCTATCTATAGCAATACAACATTAATCCTTCTACAATTAAATGCCATAAATACGTTGTACATTTCATAAAGATAAATATGACTCTATAGTATGTAATTTGAAAAAGTATTGTCGCAGATGTACAGATTTAAAATGGAAGGACAGAAGCGGTTCCAGGAGTACCGGCAGGAATAGCAGCTCATCGCTAAAAGTTGTACACATTGTTAGACATTCTGTCTTGATAGTAATATTTTAGTTTCAGCATTGCGTCGGCATAGGTCGCTAGTTTTCTAAATATCAACAAAAATCAATGCTCACTTATCCAAACTAAAGCTTACGCTTTGTTGGCACTATTTAGTAGATGGATTATGTAAAGTTTGCAAAAAATCGCTCAAACGGTTCTTCTGATCACATTTTTTGCAAAATATATACATATATGATATATATTTTTTTATTCCAAAATAACCTTAAGCACAATATTCGGAACTACCTCCTCTTGAAAATATTAAATAATAAAAAATGTTTTTATCTATTATTATCTCTTTTGCCTCACATTGCTGTATCAAATCGGAAGGACTAAAGGAGTGATGGTCAATGTCCACTAACTAGCTTATTGCTATTCTTAGCCCGCCAATAATACCTACCCCTGTTGAAAGCTTCGGAGATAGGATAACCAATTCTTTTTATTACGAGAATGTCGATTTTTAGTTCAAATATCCTCTTGGAGATTAACATTTTTTTTTACTTATGATTACGCGTCTCAGTAGGTAACATGTCAAGTTTCATTACATATTAAATATTATAAGAATATTTGATAATTCAATTTCGTTATATTCTATTCTATTGTATTGAGAATGCGTTTTAAACGTAACTGAGTTAGGGGCCTTTTACAAATGGTTTATTAATGAACACTAGTGGAATAGTTATTTCTACTAGCACTGTTACTGACAATATTAACATTTTCGTGTTTATTTTGCCATCACTATTACATAAAATAACAAACGGTTTATACTGGTAACCTGAAATTTAATATATTATATAATAAATTGGCTTTGCTCACCTGAGTTTACGTTGAATACAACCATAAAAAGTTTTAAATTCAGCAATCCTTATTCTAAACTAAAGCAACGGTCACCCCACTCGTAGAACACTGGTACTATTAACGAATCGACTTGAAACAGGACTTTAATCAATTCTATCGATATTAACCCAGTTTCCAACTACGTGATATTCCTGCGAACTAGATAGGTATTATCCAATAATTACTTTTATTGCTGTAGCGCATTCAGCGGGCACGATATAATGAAGCTAAAATTTATTAGAATATAATGTTATTATGACGGACATATTTAATAACTTGATGTGAAATTTATGGTAAATATAAAATTGAATATTTCTTTAACCAAATTGAATTGTTCTTTAAAAAAGTTTGCATACAAAAGAGGTACGTAGGTATACCCTACGTACCTCTTTTGTATGCAAACTTTTTTATGCAGACATTCTTCGTGTATTCTAAGTGAATTGAAGTCTTTATACAAAGTCCATTTCTATTCTCGATCATTTAAATTCGTTACTACCTCAGTAAATAAATATGCATATGTATGCCAATTAGATGTTGAAAACATTGCCTTTGTTTCCATCGATGCATTGAGACTAAACGAACATCAAGCGATCGAGCATTCTTAGGACATTCCAAGCATGTTGTTGTATCTCCCTTTTGCACCAAGGCTCCACACAAACGTTCAGTTTTTAGATTCAGTTTCCTAATTAAATTTTCAGTTTCTGAAAACCGAACGCTCAAATTACGTACAAAATGTTCGACAAGGCGTACATGGCTTTAACGTTTTTGCACGGTAAAACGTGATTAACTCGGTTGAACACATCCAACCAAACCGAACCAAAACCGAACGTATGCCTGGAGCCTAATAAGTCTATCTATCACGGATACATTCTACGTCAAGGAGAGCGGAAGGCTACCTCGGATGTCTACTAAAGCTTAGACATTTCAGTGTAAAGTAGCATTGGAATCTCCCTACAGGTACCATCGTCTTATAGACGTACCAGTTTCTCTATCCATACCTAGGTCATACCTTGTGTTAAACGAGACGACTGAATATTCCTACCCTTAAGCCTCTACACAATGGCATTCAACCACAAATACCATAGTCCCCTATATGGGAATGTCGTAACATTGAATGCTTTGGTGTAAATGCTCCTTAGTCTCTTTAACCCTTTTATGATTTTTATGTCATTGCTATATGTCAATTAAAAAATCGATGCTAAAATTATATTTAGTTAAATTTTCTTCTAATTAATCGATTTTGTAAATAATATTGTTTGAACAAGTGATAAAAGAGAAACTCATTTTAGGTAGTAAGTTTTAAATTTTACTTGTAAGATAAGAGATATTATTTTAAATACTTAGTGGTATTGCACTAACGTTCCTCTATTAAAAATTTGAAATAATTAAAAAAAAAGTTAAGCATTCCGACGAAAGTCACTTATGAAAGTGAAAAATAACAATGCCTTTTTTAAAAGTACAAATTGTTCCCGAAAATTTTTCACAATTCTTGAAACATTTTAAAAGCGGCGAGGAGCTTTAAAATGTATAACACGAACTTAATAACGCGAGTCGGACACTAAAATGCTGCTAAAACATTTGTTAGCAGTAGGTATATTAAGAAACATGTATTGATTCTTTTAGGCATTTATTCTTTCAGGCATTTACAATTATTATCTAATGTCACGTATTAATATATTATGTTACATTTCTTTATCTACATCAAAATCTTCTTTTACCAAGTCTGGATTGTGACCGACAAGTGTAATAAAAAGTAAATGTAATAAAACAATACCATTGATTGTACTATCTGTCTTCACAATCTATGGTAGATTGAGAATACAGATAAATAAATTGCTGATATCGGCATCACAATTAATTAAAAACTTCAGTTGAGACGCTCTTGTTTCTATTAATTTCTGTAAAATTCCAAGTGCTATACAACCCGCTTGATGGCGTGACAGGGGGCAATATTATGAAGGGTCTCCAGTATCGATAGCATCGCTTTCGTAGCGGAAAACGAGGTAGCTGTCGTCTCTGCTAACAGAAAATTTCAAGCTAAAACTTTCAGAACCGCCCCTGTTTCAGTCAAGATTTATTACACGCATAGTTTGAAAAGGATGTTTATAACGCTAATAGCTTTTGGACTTGAGCACAATCGTTTCATTTATGGTTGAACCAAATTATTACGAATTCAATTTCTTTATTGGATTTTGACAAAAGTGTTTTAAGCAACAAATGCCTACAAAGGAACAAGGCTGTATCGTCTTATAACTTTTTTTCACAACATCATCATTTATTTTACTCGACTAAGTCAATGCTTAACTCGCGGAAAAAGAAATAAAATGTGGCTAAAGCTAGCACCGTAACGATACACGGCTATTTATTGGAACATAAATTATAACCGATAACGTTCAGTCACTTCACACGTCCTTCTGAACAATATCGAGTTAAGGGAAAATTCCCAATTCGTACACCGAATAAAATCGATACGTCTAGGTTGAGGTTCCAAGAAGCGCCTAAATAACAAAACGTGGATAACACTCATAAATACCTAACTGTCATTGAGGCCTTGTCGCTGAGAGATGAGATAGCAGTTGATATAATCGAATCCAGAATAATACCACCGAGTTTTCAAGTGTGTATAAAATTTATGTTGTAATCGGCTAAGGAAAATTTATATTCCTACATACATCTTTACCACTACTATAGATCTTAAACAGCGGAGGCAACAGTGAGATATTTACAAGCTAGCTACTACATACATACTAAATATTACATAATAAGTCTCACAGAGCGCGTCTACCATATTTTGGCTAATATCTAAGAGCTGAATGGGCTATGATTCACTCGGCTTTCTCCTTGGAATAGAATATTACCAATGGATGGATTTATTGTATCGATAATGTACAATAAGTTGCAGGCGATACGAATACAAATAATATTTATTGTAGCATATTCATCATAAAATGAAAGTAGAAAACCATATTATTTTCTACTTTAAAAATAAAAAGATAATCGTAAAACACTTATTAGAAGAGTATTTTCTTCAAAAAATTTTATCGTCCATAATTTTATAGACGAAACGGTAATAAGTACCTACATATAGTTTAATTACTAAATAGTTTCTATTTTATGTCACTTTTATAACATACTCAAATAGATAAGTATAATAAAATGTGATCGGATATTTATATTTAAGTACGCTTTCTAAAACCCATTAAAAGATTTTATGAACTATCTATTTACTTGAGCTAGACTTATGTAGGCATAGACCATGTACGTAATATGTGATCTGAAACTTGTATGTTTACTAAAGTACGAAGTGTCGGCGTCGCCTCGTCGTGTTAGACTAGAATATTACACCGTTGCACCAGTATGAATATGACACAGAATTTCTTCACAGGATAATGAATTCGTGTCAAAGGCTTGGTCTCTCTTCTCTTTGTCAAAGACGAAATATGTACAAACTTTGCTGTATAAAAATAATCGTGAATCGTACAAGTGATACATTTTATGAAGGCATCTTGTCCTACTTATGTTTATTATCACTACATATTATATTATTATCGCAAATAAATTCTCCGTCGCGTCTGTTTATCTGTCTACCTAATAAATTAATAGATTTTCATATAGGTATTTTTTATGTAACGATATGTACAATTGTACATAGGAAAAAATGCAATTCATTGATATATGTTTGGTTACAACCAATGTACACCAATTTTTTCGACTTAAGGGCTTTACTAAAGTAAGCTAGAGTTTATAAGAAATTAATAAGGAAGGTCTCTTAATAAAATTACATAAACAAGATTAAAGCTGCTATCAACAACAAATAACCAATGTAACTAACTATTTAATGGAATTCACTTTAAACATCCATTACCTTCTTGGTAATAACGAAACTCTATTTGAAATCAAGTAAATAGCGCTCGTTGCGAACAAATGTCAATTTGTTTATCGAAGGTTTTTCACACGAAGCTGCTTAAATTTATAAATTGTTACACACTTCCTATCGAACGCGCCGCTGTCGCGAAATATCAGTCTCCTCTAAAAGTACATAAATTATTCAGAAGGTAGAGAGGCGCACTCTAAGGCTTCGTACAGACACGTTTCCCTTACTCTATATACCTACTTACATTGCGAGGGTAACATGAGGTAAATTAGCGATGTTTCGGCATTAAATAAACATTATATTTCGTATGAAGTGGATTCCTAGACTAACTAAAATTAATTTCATATGATAAGCACATACTTTGTTCTTCTGATAGTCTTTCACAAAGACGCAAAGTTGATTTAAACAACTACAAATATCTTAAATATACTTACATATACTTAAGGTATTTGTTTAAGTAGCTAGAAATTCCACAAGAATAAGACATTCTTTATTAAAGCCACTGAAGCTTTGCAAAGAGTGAAAGTGTAAAAAATGTCTTCATCAAGAGACATGCAACGAAACTATGATTTATAAAAGTACAAAAAGCATTAGATAATTTTACACACCACACGATAAACCAAAACATGACATGTTTATGAAATAAGCATAATACAATGTTTCTCTTCTCTCCATATAAATTTTAGATACGGTTACTTGCGAATCTTATACATATATAGTGAATTTGTAATGTATATAAATAAAAGTAATAAATTTTCTTTTGTTCGATCTGCGTATAGGTTCTACTATGTAGTAAAACGTTTTAGTACGGTCACGTATTCAATAGCGTTTTTTCATTTAATAAAAGTTATCCAAAACAATTTTTTCCAATATGCTGCGTAACAAATATTTCTAAATAATATTTTTATTATATGTTTTAAAAGAGGTTTAGGGCTATAATTTTTTTACAAACATTTTTATAAAAATACTAGTAGTGAATAGATATCTAAATAAAATGATTAAATACAAATAGACTCAACTTATATCTGATTAATTACTTTTTGAGGTTTAAAAAAATTGAATTACGAGCTTATGTATTTCTAATCTCAAATGTATTAAGTTAGATAATGGAAAAGCAAATACCTACTTTTATTTCGTAAATCAATAACGTAAAATAAATATATTTCGTATGAGTAATTCCCAAACTTTTCCAATACCATCGATTCTCCGGGATATAATTTGAAAGATCAAAGGTGGATAACCCTCCGGGACTCCTGTTTTATCTTTTTGACTATTTCAGGGATATTATAATTTTATAACATCTAAAGTCGAATGTTATTATTTATTATAATATTTTTATCACATTCATCTTTATGAGTTAACTTATTTTTAGAACTCATTCACGGTTAGTTGTAAATTATTAAGAAGCAGGGTACCTGCTTCAATCTAGATCTTTATCTATGCTATGTTTCATCTGAATACATTTAGCAAGATTTTTGCGTGATTGAGCAACAAACATCCAAAACATCTTCACAAACTATAACATTTCTATTTTATATATATTATATTAGTAGGTTTGATTATTATTATTGGAACTATGGAAAAGGAAATAAAAATTCGTATTATATAATTAACAAAATATTTTATTATACTTAATTGTCTTCATTTTCGAAATCATCTTTCAATAATATAATAATACCTCAGATAAGAAAGATGCAGGTGGACTGATATTATTCTGGTGGCGAGCCCAAAATAAAAATCAGACAATGGACATCATGTGTGCACAACAGCCAATGTGCCGCCTACCAAAACATTACAACAATATCAACCAGCAAACCATGCAAACTTGCGCACATTTTGAGTTGTTTGGGACAGTATTTGTCTTCATTCATTACGCTGGAACCTTCCTGTACAATTTAAACAACGCTTCAATGGAAAAGATACTGCAATTTATGTCATTGTGTTAAAATATGGATAAAACCATAACACAGTTCAAAATAACCGAAAAGTATGAAAAGTTTGACAACAGATAACAGAAAACAATGTCATTGCATTTGCTAGTGTCAAATTATGTCAAAACATTTACGTTCCGTTTTATGGTGACAATTACATGTCAGGAACATATTCAAAAATACAATTAAAATATTTTTGAGTAAGATTTATTTTGATAAATAATGATAAAGAATATTTTATCTCAACATTATTTATTTAATACATTCGTGATTAAATAATAGATATGATTGTTTTTAATTTATTGTAAACTATCCTTTCCCTTATATTACACGTTCCTTTACATGAATTGTTTATGTGTATAATATTTCAAATGTCAGACTGATTTACTGAAAATCAATACAATGATTATATTTTTAGATTTAATAATTCCGGTTTCATTTTTACTTCATGTTTTGAGTAAAAGTATTTAAAAATAAGTTATTATTTTAGAGGATAATACCATTACTATACGTTACCGTTCAGTGCGGTGCGAAAATAAATTGTCTCCTGTAATTGTAACTAATTCCTAAATTACAAATACGTATGTAGAACTTCATTAAGCACTATTTAATGGCATAAAGGGTGGGGACCCTTTCCCCATTAATACCCCATCCATTCCCCCTCCATAGCCCCTTAAAGGCCGGCAACGCATTTTGTAGCTCCTTTGCTGCAAATGTCCATGGGCGACAGCATTCACTTACCATCAGGTGATCTGTCAGCTCGTTTGCCCCCGCCCCATCCCATAAAAAAAATCTTAATATAAGTACCTAATAGCCTTTACATGAGCAAAATACTGTTTTACGTTATTAGGTACTAAAAATAGGTTCCCATATCTTTCACTTTGCACCAGACGGTAATTAAAATGTTCTAAGTTATTAATATATTTGATAACATGTTTTAGTAATGTTATGACCCAGAAACAATGATAATTTTAAAAATAATAAATTAATCAGAAGTCGTTCCTGTAACAGATAACGAAACTCATGTGCTTAATAAGCAAGATCTCTATCTTAGATGTACCTGCGTTGTACATTATCATAATTTACTAATAAAACAATGAATAATATCGATTGACACAGATTTTACTAACAATTAATAGTTACGTGGTTTTTGATAAAATTAATCATACAATTGAAGATTAAAGTACAGTCATTACAATAAAATTTTGTAAGTTTTATTGTTCGTAAATATTAAGTGAAAATATGTATTAGATTGCTCAGACATCCGCTCTGGTGTAGTGGTGCTGAATGCGCTATAATTCCGGCAGTCGTGAGTTCGATTCCCGCTCGGGACGGATGTTTGTATTTGTACAAATATTTCTTTCTAGGTCTGGTCCTTGTGAGTCTCCCACCGTGCCTGGGAGAGTACGTTAAGCATTCGGTCATGAAGCTTGCAATCACGTAGTAACTACCAAATAAACTTTTTATTCAAGTGTGCAATAATACTTTATCGACCGGAACTATGTACATCTATCGATTGGTTCGGATGGTTCTGGAAATTGTAATAAGTGCAACTACACAGGCATGACTACACTAGCTGGAGACACTAACTGTTTCTATTCTCCTCGAGATCCTTTATTTTACAGAAATTGTTCCTTTTTAATGCGAATGATATGTTATTCTTTTGTTTAATTCTACATTTCATTTCTTTACCATACATATTTAGCTTTACCTTTCATTTTAAAGGGTCCGTAATGTACGTAGGAGCTGTTTCCGAAGTATTAAGCTTTAAAATGTCAATTTGTCTTAGAGTCAAGTACACTCCCCCTCTTCTACCTACTAAACTATTGCTTCTAAAATTTTGAAAAAAATCATGATAGTATTACAAAATATGGAAAATTGACACGGCTAGGTGGGCTTGTGTAGTTATCGAGTTATAGTCAATTACAATAAAAATATATACTTCGCCCAAAGGGTCTGGCCGTGTTTCCATACAAAATCTGCACTGGCTTCGTTTTTGACAATAGTTCCTGTATTTTATAGCTAGTCATTGAAGATAATTTTAGGCCAATTATCAAACCCCTAACTTCATTAGTTTTTGAGAATAGGGGGTTTGAACCCCAAACTTCAAAATTAATTTTCTGCCAAACTATGACAGATATTTGAATGAAGCAAGAGCGAAATAGAAGCTCCTAAATAGCTCTATATTATATATTTTTTTTATAATTTTTGGAATAATTTTAAGGTCTTAAATTATTTTTTGAAAAACGTAGAGGTGGTTTTATTAGCTAATTGCTTGAGGTACACCGACCAAAAAAATCATGTATAATCAGTATATATTTACCTATTATATGTATTGAATACATAGAAGTGCGAGGGGGACAACATTAAAAATAAAATAAAAATTCTATCTAAGTAGTGTACGTACCTAGAGTATCCTTCCCAATACATTCATTAATTGTCAAATAAAAAGAGGTTTATTCATGAAATATGAATTATATATTGAAGGAAACAAAATAATTTAAACATTTAATATACAAATAATTTATTTATTATTAGACAATTTTAAAAGAATTTAATCTTCGTCACTTTATTCTTGTATGGTTGTCGTAATATTAGTAACATCAAATATATGAGTTAGTGTTTCAGCGTGCTTTATTAGTTTTGCTAAAATTATTACTTATTAGTTTTTTTTTAAATAAAGGAACTATTTACTTTTAAGGTTATCTGACCTGAGTTGCGGACAGACAGACTGACAAATAGGTATATTAGGTTAGGTAGGTAAATTAGAATATATTTTATCTCCTCCTGACAAAACTTAATAAAAAAATAGTCGTTAAGTGATTTACATTTTGAAAATTTGAGTTTTTTACTAAGCGTAATCACGTTGCTGTTTTTTTTGTTCTGTATTATCATGACATTTCCCGCGATTTGGTAAAATATTTAATTATTGAACATTCAAATAAAAATAAGTTTTCGTATATTTAAAAACCGGTCAAGTGCGAGTTAGACTCGCGGACCGAGGGTCCCGTAGAAATTTTTATATACCTACATTGACATAGCAAGTACAACAATTTCAAAGTCTTTTAACTACCTTGTCTTTTCAGCCGTTAATGTTTTTTCATGTTTATTCGCTTACTTCGTTACTTTTGGACCAACCAAATTAT
Organism: Junonia grisea; assembly: GCA_018235645.1. Taxonomy (NCBI): domain Eukaryota; kingdom Metazoa; phylum Arthropoda; class Insecta; order Lepidoptera; family Nymphalidae; genus Junonia; species Junonia grisea. The sequence continues at coordinate 607 of DVXP01001999.1, read as the reverse complement.
GGAGGGTTTATTTTTTTTACTATGGAGTCGAACGGCAATCGAGGTAACTCTTCGACGATTCACCGCAGCTACTTTGAATTTAGGCCTTATTAATTTGTATTGATTTTCACCTATATCTTCTGGTTAATTGTAACTTGAAGTGTAAAGTAATAATTTTAAAGGTAAAATTTTGAAGTCGTTTAAGTTTTTGGAAACATCACTCTCCTTTACTTGTGCTATATGATATGGCTTTAACCCTTTTATGATTCTAGCTAAGTGAGAAGTTTTCTATCAATTTAACTTTGATTCTCTTGTGTGTCGAAATTTTTTGCGACATGAATTGTCTTCTAATTTTTTCACAACTTCAAAGGATTATATTATACTCGTATACATACATACATATGATACCTAATTATGTATATACGCGTTCCCGTGATAAACGGTACTATAGATAAAGACTATATTATTATCATTTAATTACAAACGTATATTTTGTTTTAAGACTTTTTCCTGTACTTGTAGTATATGGTCAATGGGAAGTTACCTAAAAATTGATTCCCTTGTGATTGTCGAAACATAGGCAACTTTGATTTCAACTTCATAACACAAATGATTTGATTACAAATGT
>DVXP01001998.1:0-13628 GCA_018235645.1 Junonia grisea | reverse complement strand
GCGATGGCCGCCACAGCACGGAAAACGGAGAGGCTACGGGATCGCTTTCGCAGCACGTCCGCGGCCTCTCCCGATGCCTTCTTATCTTAAACTCTTCTTTAACTACAGACTAAAGTGCCCGCCCAATGAGTGCATCTTCTTTAAAATTATGTTTAATAAAAATCGATATAATGATATGCGTTAATATGATGATTACTTGAAAAAATAACGCTGAATAATCTATCAATAGTTATCTAATAATGTTTAAAATAAATTGTAATAACTCATTAATCATGTCCTAATTAGATTATGAGGTTAGTTATTTAACTCGCATATCGTAATTCCCTCGATATTATTTTCGGCAGATTACGTTTTTGCTTGGATCATCGTATTGATAAAAAAATAATTAGTATTTTTTTTATTATTAATTGTGTATGAAGGCATTATATATCATATCGTGGACACTAGAAAGTATCACTGTAGCCATTAACCATCAAATTTTATCAAAATTATTTCCTTATAAGTCTTTGGAAGTTTTAGGGTTCCACAATCAAATAAGCTTAAGGCATAAATAAAACCTAAAAAATTGTAGACCAGACACAACAAAATAGATAGCCATCAAGCGATTACTTCACGGATCTAAATGATTTCAGAACTTTACTTACTTCTTAACTTTACCTGTGAAAAAGAGCTGAAGTCTAGGTTGATCTATAATTACACGATAACAAGGCAGCATCTCGCGACACTATGGCCATCTTCTTTGAGCTAAACACAAGTGTTGGACAAGAACTCGCGAGGTCTTTGTCCTAGTGTCCGTTAATGACCGGACCTGTTTTCTGAATAGGGTTGCCAGATGGCCGGGAAATCAGGAATTGTCCCGGAATTTCTCGGCTCGTCCCAGTAAGCCTTGTTGTCCCGAAATCCGAAAACCTTTAGGGATGACCTTTTTAACCAGTATGATTTCCATGATAGGGTAAAGAGGATGTCGACCTTTTTTACGCTGAAATGACACTTTTATGATGAGGTAAAGAGGACGTCGATCTTATTTTTAGCTGAAATGATATTTCTATGATGGGTAAAGAGTGTGTCGATCTTTTTTTAGCTGAAATGGCATTTCTATGATAGGTAAAGAGTGTGTCGACCTTTTTTTTACTTGAAATGGCACTTCTATGATAGTGTAAAGAGTGTGTCAACCTTTTTACGAGTAGGGTTCTGTAGTCAACATTTATAGTTTCTCCATGTCCGTCTGTCTGTCCACGGCTTTGCTCTGAGGTCCTTACTAGAAAGCTGTAATTCGGCATGCGTATACATATGAATCAAGCCGAGAAAGTCATACAATAAAATCTTTAAAATAAATTGTTTTGGAGTGTCTCCCCTGTACGTAAAGTGAGACAAAATTTTATGTACAGAAAAATTCTAATCTCCTAGTGTGGGGTATCGTTGGATAGGTCGTTTAAAAATATTATAGGTGTGGGAAAACCATTTTTCCGAACGAGGAACGGTTTCCGAAATATTAAGCTTCAAACTGTCAAATTTTCTTAGAGTCAAGTGTCCCCCCCCCTCTACAAACTAAATTACTGCTTCTAAAAATATGAAAAAATTCAGGATAGTAGTACATATAATGAATTTAAAAGCAAAGTTATCACGGCCACGTAGGCTTTTATAGTTATCGAGATATAGTCGATCAAAGTAAAAATATAATTTCGCCCAAATTTCATTGAAAATTGTTAAGATAAACATGTTATTTGTTAAATATAAGTAAATTTTAAAGGTTAAATAAATTAATATATGTTCGTTTATTATGAGCGAAACTACGGAACCCTTCATGCGCGTGGTTTGGCACGCACTTGGCTAATTATTTTAGCGTATTGACTTTCGAGCGACCTCTTTTTTGGTTGTGTCTCTTGTCAGGCTCCGACACCCTAATAACCATAATATATCCTTGTTTTTCTCGCTGGGAAATACATTCCGCCTGTATTGATCAGGCGACTTTGTGCTAGGAAATTAGGATGTCAAACCAATTGTATCAAAAATTTAATTATTAAATCTATAGCTGAAGGAACAATAAATGTGCATTGAATATGACATGATCTTCTTTTGTAATATACGATTTTATCATGTATCATGCAGCATAAAGTAAATTAATTGTCACAATAATTGTAATCGTAGATCATGTCCGCCTCCATAGATTATGATGTAAATAAAGTATGACTAAAAACCATAACTGGAAGAATGCACTCAGTACAAAGATTCTATTACATTAATTACATCAACTCACCATCCGGATATGACAATGCCATTCGCATGATACTTAGTCGGTAATTAAGGAAAAACCTAAGTTAATCGATTGAATTGCATCGTTTAAATCTTAAAGCAGTTTGGATGCCTACGAAGGATGTAATTTATCTTAAAAAAATAATATTTATTGGCGAAGAATTGCAAAAAAGTACCTACATGAGTCAGATTTTATGTTTTGTTTAATAGTAAATGTAAACAGATTTATTAACAAGATTCGAAAGGTTTGCCACTGCGTGTGCGAGGGCGTATGAAGATATCGTACTGTCTGGCGTTTTTAATTTTTGCGAATATCAGCATTTCCCAAAATAAAACGAAAGGGAATAACTTTGCCATCTTTTTGTAGCAGAACCATGTTCGGAATTTAATAATTATAGGTATCACTATGATTTTAAAAGAAGTATTGTATATACAGATATAAGTACATATGCACTTTACTAGATACTTAATTTTATAAGCGATTGTAGAGAAAATGTAGCAGAGCGTACAGCCATGGTATTATTTGCAAAATATGTAATTAAATGGAGTTAACTTAATATTCCTACAATACGTGTTTACTAACAAGTTTTTCGTATTTACTAGGAATAGCGCTGACTCAAATCTTCCACACGTATGTATGTTTAGAGTAATTACTTTAACAAATATAACACGCGAGATGTAGTGTTCGGTGTACGCAGCAAAATATTCCTTCTAACCAGCTCTTGTTTGTTAGATAAATAAAGCACGAATGAATGTACGTTTAATCTAGAAATGTTTGTTCATTTGTGGGTGGTTAATCCCAGTGCCGTCGCCCCACAGGTGTACTTCTAGACAATAAGATATGGAATATCTTATATCAGTATTTGTTTTCTTATTCTTCCCAACCAAGGGGCTAATAAATTAAAAGTAACCTTATTAAGTTGCCCTATTTTCATGGATTATTTAGTGCAAAAATCAGCAACCAATAGGTTATCAGAACAGGCGCGGTCCTAGAGGGGGGGTCACAGGGGACATGACCCCCCCCCCCCCCAAACCATGCATGTCATATACAAAATCTTTGGTGACAAATTAAATATTCGGATAGAACATGACAAAATCTTAAATTTTTAAAATTCACAGATACATTCTAAGTGATTTATATGAAATAGTACTAAATAACTGTACTATAAGGTCTAGTATTTTATTTGTGACCCCCCCCAAAAACGAGTGACCCTCCCCAAAATATTAAGCTGCGACCGCGCCTGTCAGAATGTTACGTGTTTTGATAGCGATAGTACCTTCGGTTTATAGTGAAAGGGTTCAATTTTCAAAATGGGTTTCTCTTCAATGATAAGACTAGTGCCTTCGATAAACATTTATTAAGGAGTAAACAAACAACATGACACCTTCTGAACCACAATAAGATGATTGCTGATTTCATAGCAACCATTGATTTAAGTAAAACACAAGCAGCCATTATCCACGATTATTTTAAAATAAAGCACTAAATAATGAAAATCGTTACTTGTCCGTCCTTGATCATTACTTAGCCAGATCGCTCTGCTTTTTAAAGATACTGAAAAACAGTAAGGAAGAATATATTTAGTAACCAATGGGAATTCTAAAACAGAAGTGAGATCGGGAACAAATTGTTTTCATGGAAAATGTGTATAGTAGTTTACAAAATTCTAAGAAAACTAATAAGGAGTGTTTTAAGTGGTATGTGGAAATGCGTGTGGTGTTAAAAGCATAAACAAGTAAATGTGAGGATGTAGCGGGTAGTTATCGCTGTCGGCGCAAGCGCATGTTTGTGTACCATAAGATATTTGGATCGTGACGAACTAGAACTGTTGACGGTGTAAAAAACATTATTTAGGGCTGTAAATAAAACTCTGAAATTTTCATAAAATATTCGGTCCATTGAGGCTTCGTTTCATTTGAATAAAACAATTGAGATTTTTATACTAATTTGCATACCGATATCGGTTGGATACGTCTCGAACTATTAATAATAAGATCCTATTGTACCATATTCTTGCAAATAAATAATTTGAATTTGAATTTAAATAGGCCTTTTACTTCCAAGAATTAAATATATATTGCAATGCGTAATAGGTACATAAGAGTGCATAGAAATAATACATTACTTTAGTAAATTAGATAGACAGTGTTCGCAACGAGAATAATTATGATATGACTCGTTGTAGTTTTAGTCTAAAGTCTAGACTAGCATAATTATACCACCAGCAAGCAGTGGAAAAACGAAATACAACTTTAAACATTTTATTGGCTAATATTACGTTTGGAAGAAGTAGGATTAGACACTTTTAGGATTAATTTTGTAACATTTTTTAAAGATTTTATTAAGTACGAAACTGTGTAATAAAAGTAGATGAATCTAATAAAGGCTAAAAGCTTTTGTAATACTTCTTATAAGAAAAAACCTCATTTGTTCAGCCCTAGTGTCAGTCCATTGTGGCCCGCTGACGCACTTCCGTCAGCAACTGTGCATATCCGGTGCTTGGTTCACTGATAAACAAAGGGTCAGGGTGTATCCGCTTTACCTACACCTTTAAATGCTACAATCTACTTATAATTACATACATATACAGCATATACCTATTTATGTATGAAGCTATAACGAACAATAGAAATGCGAATATTTTGTGATGAATATTTTGTTCTTTCTTACTATGCTGTAATGAGAGGATTTTAGCAAAATTCGAAATAGGGATAACTGTATAGTAAATAAATAATAAAGCTGCTTTTTATGGATGTAGCTAAAAATAATAAAATATGTTATAGTATACATAAAACAAATATATTTTCTGTAATTAAATATATGTTCTGAATTGCATTTATGTTTGTTTACAAATGCATACGATTTCGTGTAAATAACGTAATTTATCGGCATTGTATCACGCGAATAATATAATAAACAATTAAACAATGCATCGGGTTCGTTGAACTCGCAACAATGTGAGCGATCTGCCCTCAAAAGGAAACCTAATTTTTTTTAATAAAGACTGAGGATATAACATGAAAACTTAATAGTCAGTTAAACATTTTTTGTCGGTTTAATTAAATGCTTATATTATTCATTTTTGATGGATTCCCTATTAAACATTTTGAAAATGTCGTTATAAAAATTTTCGAATAAACAAAAGTATCAAATTAGGTATAAGAGGACAAAATTACAAGGCAAAACTATTCTTTAAAAATCGCGTTTGACAGCTTATTTTTGTAGGTGGGGAAAACCGAGGGCCTTCATTTTTCAATGAAGCCTTTTTTCGCCAATAAATAAAACCATGAGAGTGCTGGATAAAATATTGCTTTACCTGAATCAAAAATATTTTATTCCTTATTTATTTGTAAGGAGTATGTGGTTCGACTCTTAAAATCATTTGAATATGTGGTTTGAAGAGAATCTGGCGTAAGAAAGTCGTTTAAATCAATAGTGCCTCTCTGGTCTTTGACACGGCCGCCGCATTGTTACAAATGACGGTTTAACCTTTGACTGACAAAGCGATGAGCCGATAATCGTTCCCACGTCCATCAGATCATTAGTCAGCGCTGAGATGAAAGTCTTCAGCGGACGGGATCCGTTAAGAGACCTCAAGTGACAAATGTATGGGTATTGTTATAGTGGCTTTGTGATAGAGAAACAGATCATGCGTCGTTCCATTGAGAGCGATTAAGAAATGTCCAGAGAGCTGTGCGTACGATGCCAAACGTATGCTTATAAGTCTAAAGCTCATTTTTGAAGGATTCTTATACAGTGCGTTGCCCGCACACTGAATAACAACCACAAAGTATCTTTGTGGCGTCATCGTCAATTGCAATTTTTGCAGCATATGTACATGTTTGTATGGGCCATCAAAATGAGAACAAGGTTTAAAAACCGAAGGTTCCACTGAGGCTCACAATATACATAACTTTGGATTTTTGGTACTATTATTTTCTGAACATACTCAATCTTATAATCACAACTATTATAACAGCTACCGCTATACATTTCCATATAGCTTGATATTATTTTATCACAAATTACACAAATTATAGGATCTGTTACATTTATTTTAGGAAAAGTTGCACACCGTGAAATTGAAGTGTTGCGCTCTATTAGGTATTACCGAGTCCTCGCAAATTATGTTATTTTTGTATATTTGTAATGTGTCCATTATTTTAATATTATATATGAATATGTTTGTTAGCAGTCTTGCTATACTTATAACTCTACGAAAGTGCTCCTAATTGTGTTTATACATGATAAAATTAATTAGATACATTAGTTTAAATATTTACATACATACTATAAATAAAGAACTAATTAGGTAATTAGCCTACAAAACAAAATATTTAGCTCATATTTAACTGTAGGTAGAAGCTTACATCGATATTACAATACGCCTAATAATGTTTAATAAGATTATTTTATAAATCTAGAAACTACAAACAATACAAAAATAATCTTTGCAATATTACGATTTATTTTAAACACGAAGTTGAAACATTGTTAACTCTTTCACGGATTTTAAATACCTATGCATTGATTTTATCGCTTAGTGTACCATAAAAATAAACAGCGTAGGTTTATTTCGATAATAAATGTTATTCCATGTTATTTTTAAACGATGTATGAAATATTTTTTTATAAAATATGGTGAAACAGTTCAGAAAATTTGTAATTTTAGAATTATTGATTTCTAAGTTTTTCGACGCATCATCTGCCTATCCTACACCCGCTACACCTATTTTCCATCTTTTTTTAGAAAAACAATGAAAAAGAGAAGAAAGAAGCTGCTTTATGAAAATCATTTGGTTATATCAAAATAAAAAATTAAAAAAATAATTCATCTTTAAATTATATCAAAAAATGATTAAATTTCTCCACTACTTAGTAACGTTTTTATACTTATTTTATTTTATTTTCTTCGAAACACAATGATGGATATATAATATTTTTTAAATAAAGTACCTACCTACTTCATTAACAAATAATAGGTAATCGCTTGCCGTATGTCGCGACACATGTGTCCTAGATTATCGAATTCGACGTAAATAATACCTAAATGTAGTGTGTACTTACTAGATACTGATATGAAAACTTGTTTCTTTTCTGTGTCATGGAGAGCAAACACATTAAGTAATTAAGATTTGTTTATAGACTTGATAAACGGTAAGATTCTGAGAATTTAGGCTGTTATTCATTATTTAAAGGTGACGTAATTAAGGAAACGTTAACAACTATGAACTTTGGCTTATAAAATTGGACTAAATCATCATCATGTAAGCATATTTATATTTTATATTATATTTACAAGGAGTAGGTAAAAAATTATTAAACAGGCAACTGAATTCGTTCAATTTGTGATGTTTTACGTTATAGGTATGTTAAGCTAAGTAAAGTAGGGGAAAGGTGTATGAGATGATGATCCCTTTGGAAGAGATGATCCCTCTCAATTGCAATAAAACTACTCATGTTATCTAGTTTTTCTCGACTTTAATGTGGGGGAATACACTGCGCTATTACTATAGTCAATCGTAATAGCGGCTTGAGTAACCACATTTTTTTAATGTTAAAAAACAAAAAATTCGTGACATTGATCTAAAGTAAGGTTGTCTTTGAATTTATGTCAAATGTGTTCTTGATGGTCCAATACAAAACCCATTGTCTTAGAACCTTTATTAAATGTTATGTTTCAATTTTTAATAGCACTTTTAACGTCAATACGTAATTTTATCGCACAGAAAACAAAAAATACTAGTGTTGGGGTGAGATGATCCTACACATAGTTAATTTCAGTCAGTTCAGTTAACGTGTCATAAAAATGTTCTATATAATGTACAAAGTTGCCTCAAGTGAAATTAGACGGTCTTAAATTTTAAATATCATCAGCACACCATCATAGCCACAGACCTTTACGACTTAGGCCTTGCCATGAGAAATAGGATGCGGCCGCGGCGGCCTTGCAAATTTCTAGAACCGATACATTTCTGCATCCATGTAGGTACTACCATTTTATAACAAATGAATTAAAAATAGTAACGAACAGTCATAATTCGGGTAATAAATCTTGATAAGAAGATTTCTACGTCACACACAATTACACAATCTTGTTTGATGGATGGGACAAAATATTTTTTTATATAAAATTGTTCGATAATATGGATGTTTATCTCCTAATGAAATTTTGTCTGTATATTTCAATCGGCTTCAGGATTGTTTTAAAATGTAAGTGGGCCCGGTAGGTGATGCCGATAAGGGACAGGACATCTTCTATTGGAAAAGTTTAAAATATCGAGTTAATGTCACTTTCAGAGATATCATATTATATTCATTAAACTTTAGCTTATTCTTATATTTCGTAGCTTATTGCTGATAACTACATAATACCTATATACATATGTAGGTATTTCTTAATTATTTAATTATGAAATACTAGAGGCCCGTCTGTGGTCGATAGAATCGACCATAAAACCTCTTTAGTGAAGCCACTCGTTTTCATTTTTATTATTTTAATATGACACTTAGATATCTGACAATATAGTGACAGATAGTGTTGTTATAAAGGTATTCATGTCAGTAGTGCCGATGTGTGAGAAAGTTTAATTTTAAATAATTTCCCATATTTAAGTACTGCAAATTATTAAAAAATATATTAACTTTGTGAATCCTTCCTCATATACCTGTTTAAATTTTTCGTGAAAATGCACCTATATTCGCAAGAAGTTTTCGCTTCATGTATTAACAACTAGATTGACCATTACAATTTACTTACTTCATAAGCATTTATCACACTTGAATGTACGTCACCTCCAATAATATGTTTCAGGCTCTATTAAATGTCTTTACCGTTTTCTATTTCCGATTCTTAAAAAAGTGTCGTTCAATGAACTTTTCGTTATTGTGTGGTTTTTGCACTGATTTTTTCTTAATTTCTCATCATTATTTGCTGAATTATTAAAAGATTTTATTTCTGATAATAAATTACCGCTAATGGGACAATGGGTATATCAAATTAATTTTATAATTAACTTGAGAAATAACATGAATGTGTGAGTACTTGTATTATCTTTCCCTGAAATCTTAAACAATTTGCTAGGTTAACAACTAGTTAGTTTTGACCAAAAAAGTAAAATAAAATATTCTTAAATTGTATATAAGTACCTACTTATTATTATTTGTTTAGAAAAAATACTTCTTTTTACAGTTTTATTATCTTGTTAGGCGTGCATAAGTATACTTTACATGTAGGTAGGTATGTATTTCAGTGTGTAGTTATAAATGTAATGTTAACGACCCGCACACAGGGGTTTTTGGTGAGATTTTTTAACCAGTTGATATTAAAATATATTCGCAGTGTATCCGCACTGTCCTCACAGTGAGTGCATATACCGAAGGTACTGGAAGCCTTACATCGTCGGATAATCGCAAGCCAGTGTGAAGGGACTCTAACAAGTACGTTCAACCGGTGATTCCACGTTATCAGTTACAGACCTCTTTATTTTCATTACGAAATACACTTGTACTAATTGCAGTTTAGTGAACTGAAACTTAACCTATTTCATCATTACACATTATATTATATGTAGATATAGTCTATTTTAGTGTTTAGTAGTGTGAGAGTAAGTTTATAATTATCATTGAAGCTTTATTAGTGACAACAGTTTTTCTTTAATTATCCTCATGCCTCATCAAACTCGAAGGCCTATGTAGGTAAGTACATTTCAGTACCTTGTAAATAACGTACTGCGTTATCAAGGCGCGATCAGCCATGAAGTACATATCAAACACTCGTCGATAGCTAATACTTGTTCCGAAGAGGGCTTGAGAGTTAAGACGATTTTTTCCTGATATCTGATTCATTAGGTGACGACAACACTCATTGTACGACGTAGTCTTCACTTCACGTTAAATCAAAATCCTAGAACCGCGGCTTCACCCATATGTATTATCATTTTCTACTAATTAGTAATTAAGGCAGGCGCACCTAATTCCGAGGTATTCAAAAGTATAAATTCATAATTTATTTTATTATATACCTAAAGGTTTAATTTATTTATTAACCTTTATAGAATAAAAAAAACACTTATGAATTTTTTGATTATGCCGTTTTATCGAATACCTCGAAATTAGGTGCCATTACCTTAGTTTTCTGTAGATATTAGTATAGTACCTTTTGAATCGCTGGATCTAGTTACTTATATTAAAATTATAGTACCTACCATTTGTAAGGTGACTAGCCTAATTATCATATACAACAGATGCTTGTATTTTATAAATTAACCAAAGTGTCTATGCTTTTCAAAAATAGTATAGATTAGTGAATATTTTTAATCAAATGAACTGTACAAAGAGAAACGGATAAATAAATAGTGAATTTGATTTCTAAATCCTTAATTTTATTGAAGAAATTATAAAATTGTATTTTGGGTTTACGAAAATAGGTATATTTTCGTAAACCCAAATCCAATTTTCTATTTTCTCAATTCAATTGTCTTAGTACTAGCGAATTTTTAAAATAATAAATTATTATATGACCGTAAGTAGTTTTTGCTTGTAATGCTAATCATCGATTTTTTTTTTCAATATTTTGTTCTTTTAAGAGGGTCATTTCAAAGCTATAGGTAGTTTTCACTTATAATGGAAATCATTGTTCTTTTAATATATTGATCTACAAATTCCCACGAAGGAATTCCACAAACGGCTGGCTAGCGCCACCTGGCGTCAATGCAACGTCTTCGCATACCAGACCGTCCACATTCTTTTTAGGTCATTGTCAAGGAATTTTTGAAATGTGTCTTATCTTTGGCATTGTTAAAGCTTTCGCTATCAGCATTTTGGCAAGTTATTTTTTTTATTTTTGTACAAAAGTGTTTCCTTTTAAACCTTATACATGCGCCAACAATTTCACGCTTAAATATCAAGCTTTACAATGACTTATGAAAATAAATAGATTTTCAAGTATTTCACAATCTCGTTTAAGCACAAGTTAAAAAATGTGGCATACTTGGGTAACAATAGTTTTATGTGTTTTCAATGGTAACGCCTATCGACTATGTACCTATTAAATATCAATATTTTGACCAACAAATTCCTATAAAAATTACTTCACAAACGGGTGGCTAGCTTCACCTGGCAGTTCAACGTCTGCTGCATTCCAGAAGGACCACATTCTTATTAGGTCATTGAAAGGGATCTAGTGTTATAAAATGACCTTTGTTTTGCTTGTCATTTCATGATACATTTTTGGAATCTAGCTAAGTAACTGTTTTAGACATATGTTATTTTTTACCAAAGTTAATGTTTAAAATATTCATTTTTGCTATAATAAAGAACAATTTTATTATCACTTAGTATTTATGGAACTAAATAGGTACATTTAGTAAAAAAAATAACGCCATACAAATGGCGCCCAACGTGGGATTATTTTAAAGAAACAAACGAGATAACGGTTTTCAACAGCTATACATATACATACTTTATTATAAAACACTCACGTAAACACGTAGCTAGGGCATGTAATCTGAAGGGTACAGATAGATTATCACTTACACTGTTATCAGTGGAAAGTTTATATGTTACCTACGATAATATTGTTCTATACATAATTAACGAGTATGTTTATATACATATAAACAGTATCGACATTTAGATACGTACAATAAAAAATGTTGCAATTCCAACGAAAAGTTAATCTTAGATATTAACACAATATCTAAGATTAACTTTTCGTTGGAATAGATACAGAAGATGCAATATCTTTATGAAGCAGATATAAAGATATACAAATACATAAACACGTACGTGTCTAATTGTTCAAAGAAAGTCACTATCGTAATCTAAAATTAATCGGAATAATAATAATTTTATCAGTAACAGATTGTGACGTAGGCATTTATCGCATGTAAACATGATTTCGCTATTATTCACACATTTTTTGGCGCCGACGCCGAAGTATATCATTCGTTATCATTTTATGGTACAGTATTGTTTCAAAAAATGTGTTTGTGACGTTTTTAAGTTATTCTAAGAGATTTCTAGCTTTTAAGGCTGTTAATCCACCAGTTTTTAATTATTAATTATAATCTACACGTCTCTATTCCAGTCCACCATAAAAGATTATATCCCTATATCGCTATGTCCTCTCTCTTGACATCAACAGCCGTAACTAGGCAACCACTCAATCGTGTATTCCAAATAATTCCGCCAACAGTATGTAATGCCTTTATTTATATTAAATTAAATTCCCACGAAAACGTTGTTACCTAATATTTATAAGTAAAAAAATAACATCTCCGCCAAATTACACGCCTTTGTATCTTATAACTTTAGAAATTTTATGATGATTATTTGATGACTAGTATGCCAGCTTTGTATTTCACTAGCAGTTGCTCACGGTTTTCCATACTTATGTTTTTAAGATCCTTTAACTTCTGTATAAATGTCAAACCACTACTTAGTGATATCTCCAAGCAGCAGAAGAAATAAATAAAAAAAGGTATCCTGAAAAAAGGAATTTCCTGAAAGGAAAAATAGGTGTTACGGTTCTAGCGATAACGCCATGAGTCACTTTTAAATTTTATATCCAGTCTTGTTTATACTTTTCGTATAGACAAATTATTAATTATCTTAATAGTTAATAGTAATAGCTATATACAGTTATATAATAGGTATACAAAGTTATATAATATTCATAATTCCATTCAAATAGAATAATAGACAGCACTATAGGGAAGTACCTAATTAGACAAATCTAATATCATGCACAAGGAGAGCAGACTTGTTGAAGGGATGTGGTTGAGTACCCTTCTCACTATTGGCCCGCTGAATTACTTTACCATTTAATAGTATATTTCTAGAATCTTACTTAACTCAATATAATTACCATGTTCAGCTTTCGTGTTGACAATTACATGGTTTATAAATAGCCATGACGTCTGCTCTGTGCAATCATCTGCCGTCAATATTATCTCTAAGGAGTGCCATTCACTGTATAAGATAAATCCTTTATCCAGATATACAGCAGATATCTCTGATATCTGATATGTCAATCTGATAAATACCACGAACTGTTTCCATGTTATATAAAAAATACAAGCGCCAACATGTTATTGTTAAACTAATATATTTGCCAAGAAATACATAAAAATGTATATGATAAGGACGTGAAGATTTAATATTTTTGTGGCATTTATTTTATGATTTATTTAAACCATAATAATTTAATTATTTAACTATATCCATATAAATTTATCTTTTATTGCTCTATAACAGTAATTTAGCCTATTTAACGCTTGCAATACCAGACGACTGCTCTGGTGTAGTGGTGCTTAATGCGCTATCAACGCCGGTGGTTGCGGGTTCGATTCCCGCTCGGGGCGGGTGTTTA
>DVXP01001997.1:0-13629 GCA_018235645.1 Junonia grisea | reverse complement strand
CGCCGGCTAGTGTCACATCACATATAGAGTAAATTGTCCAAAGGGCCTCTACGTGTTGGCTTCGGCCCCACGCACGCTTCCCAAACGTCCGGGACACTGTTGGCCCGTGATCTGGCACTGACATACAAATAATTATAAAGTTGGGACTTTGCTTACTTATATTAAAAAATACTAAATCTGTTCGATTTTTCGTCTAAAATATCAGGGCTATCATCAATGTGAAAATATTGACATTATTTATTAGTTATTGACATGTGACATTATTAAATAGTTATTTTGGGAACCCTAAAATAGACAGTAAGTACACCTAATTGGGTTGCTCTCACCACATTGAAAATAAAAATTATAATAAACTAGTATTGTAACATACAAATGTTCAATGTATACCAGATTGTGTTGGTTGTACAATACCGTAACATATAGGCAACTTTTGGCAACCCTTAGATCGCGGCTGACTGGGAGCTGGCAACCATGGTTTTTTAATTTCTTCGCATCATTTCATTTGGAATAACGTCCAATTTTCATTACAATAAATATAATATGAATTAGGTACACTTAATTACAGGTTACAGCATTTTTAGGAAACCTAGATCTAACGTGTTTTATATTTAAGTAAGTTTATTAAATTAAAATTTTTATTTTTTATTTAAAATTAAAAAAAGATTCATTAAAAACTGTACCTGCAGAATCGTTAGCGGGATCTCGGGCTATAGAGTTAATCTGTAATCTTCATCTTTAATTAATACAAAAGTTTAAAACAATAACTTTTATTGGATAAAATGTAATATAACTACAATACGTGCAAAAATGAAAATAGTAAATATAACTAATTATTGACTTATTTCACGAAACTAAAAATGAAATCTTATAGTTAAAGTAACTTAATAGAAGGATATAGAAACATTTAGCTTTTTGTAAAAAAAACTAAACTTTTAGTTTCCTTGTTAAAAGTAATATTAATCACAATCGATTTTTTATCATCCGTTCACCATCCTCCAACTTAAATTTTGATCATAATAAGAACTTTTAAGTAAGCTTTACATAAAAAATATATTATTTATATTTATAATTACTGCACGATTGCCACAAAACAAAATACAATCAAGTGCGAGTTAGACTCATGTAGCGAGGGATCCGTACAATTTTTTATTTACAGACGTGTGTTTTTTACCACCTGTACAATGAGGAACTCATCAACGTTGTGCCATTGTCACGTTTTTACCATCTCACATTTCGCTGCAGGACTAGATATCATCCACACCACCTGATTTGATGCAAACCAGGCATGGTTTGCATCCAATGTACGGGTTTCTCACACCTTCTTCCCGCGCACATGCAAGTTATGGAATGATCCTCTACCTGATGTTTTCACAGAGTGCTGTAATCGGGGGTTTTCAAGCGTCGAGTGCACAAATACCTATTTTCTAAAGACCTGTAACGCACCTGAAACATCTCTCATGTTGCGGTAACCATGAACGACAATGACCGCTCAACGTCAAGTGGAAGAGTTTATTCAGTTGTCCGCTTATTTATATTGAAAAAATAAACTTATCTTTTTCCTTTATTTGTGCTACATGGTAACGCTTTATGCCAAACGTTATTCTAGTTAAACAGGAAGTACCCCATCAGTTTTGATTTCCTTGAATTTCGAAATACTGTTTTTTCCGGAATATCTAATAATAGCCGTATCTTTTTTTCACGTCAATATAAGGGTTTGTTTTTCTCACAGCTTCAATAGACTATAGATCTGAGCTTATTATTTAAATTTCAACTAGATACATCTAAAATAAGAAGTCTTGGCAGAAAAACGGATGGACAAAAAAGCGAACATCAAAGTGATCTTCTGGTTCCGGCTTTTTGTTTTGATGTATGGGAACCCAAAAATCAACAAGATAAAAAAATATTTATTTCATATATTCATGTAATTCACACATTGAAAATTAATACTTATAAGAAAAAAAATTAGTATAAAAGAATAAATTTATTAGTTATGAGCTCTTAAAACTTTGTTCTGTACGAAATGTCTCGATCACAATCCATCCATCCATCAGCCCGTGGTCGTCCATACATACTGTTAGACATAGGTATCTTACTGTTATATATAGACATCCTGCATGGATCTCCTGCTCTGCCTTAAACCAACGACTCCTTGCAATTATTTTTTGTCGTCTTCTGTCGTATTAGTCGCACTGCGCTTCCCAGAGCAGGATCTCCATCCCAGTACCTTGGATCCCGCTTTGGTTCTTCGAGATATACACCTCGATTGCTTAAATATACCCTAACATCATATCAAGAATTTTGACATGGACTGAAGAGCTTCCATTTTAGGGGTTGCATTTTCGCCTCCTTAGATTCTGCAATGTCTATAGGCAGCTGTAATGTCTTGTTAAAAGTGACTAGCTTTGAAATAAAACTAGTTTGAACGGATTTAAATCGCGTATATTGATGATTTTTATAATCCCGACGTTTCGAGCACTTTACAGCGTTCATGGTCACAGGTTATAATCCCAACAGCAGCTTGTTTTATAAAGGAAGTTGACTATTTTCTGGGCGTGTCTGTGTGCGTATGAGTTCCATTAGAACAGGAATATGCACATTCCCATTTTAATGGTAGGATAATTTCTGTAAGTATAAAACGACGTCCTACATACATTTTCTTACATTAGTCATTTATGCTACTAAGCATTTAAAATAGAAATGCTAACATGTATGAGGTATACATGTACGTAAATATAACACAAGGTATACCCACGCAGTCAAGTACAAATATTTAAAAATAACTATTTGATGAAGCTGTTAACAAATGTTGCATAATAAAATGGTCTAAAAATCTAAAGGTAAAGATAAACTAAATATAAAAAGTATAAAATCAACACATTGACGTAGTGGTAACTATAGACCCAAATAGTGGAAGTCGCCATAGACATAATAAAAGCAGTTGAACTTGAACGGCGCGGTTCCACCTTTCTAATGAGCGTCGTATATATTTAGATTACATTCGCCATAATTTTTTTATCATTAGGATTCATATACGAGGAATAATTTAAAATAAATCGAATGCTTAATTTTATTTCCTATGAAGATAATGAAATTAAAAACTTTTATCAAAGGAAAGTTTAACTTTTTTCACGAATGTATGAAATGAATGTTTAGGTTCCATCGAACCTATTAAAAGTTACCTACTTCATAAAATTTTAAAAGTCATGACATACAAGACATATTAGGTACATGGACAACAGTTAATAATAAAATATCCAAGAGTATTTAAAGGTATGGTAAACCTTCTGATTGTATATTATTGATCTTTATCGGCGTCGATATTATTAACTATTGCGTTTATTTGAACTGGTTTAATTTCAACGCTACAATGTCCATTGTTTGTATAACAGGTGCCGAAGGTTTAATTTGCAACGTTCCTATATTTGTTTCCTACGCAACTTCATATTGATGCAATTGAATTATTATTTACCTATTTCACAAGCAAAGATAGATGCTAGAGACTAAAACGAGATTTTTAATTAAAACTTGATATGGTTCAACCTGTACCAATAAAAGCACTAATTAAAAATGTTGCTTGACGTGTAGATAAAAAAAAGAAGTCAGTAGATACGAAATAACTATGTCCGTATTTTTTGCTTAAAAGTAATAATAATATTTTAACATAATTAGGGTGCCAAATAAATTAGTTTAATATCGCCTAAAACCATTACTAATGTTTCCGGAGGCCACAAAAGTGTCTCACTGAATTCCCAATTGGATATAGTACGACTCCACGGAGCATAAATTTTGGAGCAAATAATCTTAATAATAAAATATAAAATAACAAGAAGTCTATTATTTACAATTATCTATATAAAAATATAGGTACGAAGTTTAAGAAATTTCTGTTAATATCTCCAAAACGATATCTGTATATTTATGTTAGTATGCGATAAATATACATTATATTTAAGGTGTTTGTGTAAGCTATTTTAATAGAAAAAATTGTTATTAAGTAAATAGCACCCATTTTATGCGACATACACCACGCTAATCAAAGTTTTGGCGTCACCTACCTACTAGGTACGAGTAACAAATTCTGTATTTTGCCTATATATTTGGCAGGAGTAAACAATAAATAGGCAAAGGTTTTTAGCAATTATGCCAACGTTATGGCATACGCTGCCATAACGTTGGCATAATTGCTAAAAATTACAACAACAAACTTACAAATAAACAAATATAAATACGGGAAATGAAATTCATTCTTAATCTTTTCTTATTGAAACGAATATAAACAAAAGACCCTTTTCTCCATTGTTACACAAAACAACTCAACAAACCAGTCTTCGTGTATACTCTTTTGTATCAGACAATATAAAAGTACACTAAAATATTTTCCTCTTAATAATTATTTTCGTATTTTCAGGAAAGTTGCAAAAGGTAAATAAAAACTGTTCAATTAGCAGATTTAACTCTTAGCGAATTAAGTAAAGCACACATATATACGTAACTAAATTCGTGCTGTCACATAGTAAGGACATCTATTCACATCAAGATCTATTCACTCTTCCATGGCATTGAATAGACATAGACTGATGTCAATTCGTGTCAATAAAATAGGTCAATCATTTACGATGTTTGTCTCGTTTATACCAGCCAATAGTTTTAATAGTTAACGACTCCGCGCTCACTTCGTCGTGACCACTTCATCATTGATTGTCGAAAACAAATGAAGTACCACGCAAGTTACGCCAACACAGGACAAATAGAATTTTAGTAGCTATTTCGCGTAGTTTCAGCTGCTCTAGACTTAGGTAGATATCAGATTAGTTGTTTATGGTACTTCTTTGCGTTGCTGTGTGACGTTTTAAAAGCTTTATTAGTTTAGTTACATCTAGTTCCAGATGTTAGTGCTATACATTATTAAAGCTTTTTAAATTTATTTTTGTATACCTACGTTTAATGAGCACATGTTATGGCTATTTTTGTCGTTACTATACGACATGCATCTTTATAAATAGGTACGATAAAAAGAGGAATGTTGAGACAGGTGTAAATTATTATAGTAAAAAAATACGTGCATTCTGGTTAAATTGTTAATTAAGTAATTATCTAACATGCGATACAATATACAAAAGGACAGAGCTCGGTTTGCTTGTATACAGGACTTAAAAATAACATTTTGTTATTTTATATGGAATTGAGAAAATGTCTCGCAAATAATATAATTGAAATAAATCGAATGTCTACCTCTGCATTAGTCGCGTTTAGGGCAATTGGCTGAGATTATGCTAAAGTCGTTGGCGGTCGAGCGCGCCGTACGTCAACCGAAACAAAGGAGCTCGCGTGACACCGCTCCGCTCAGGAAAATAGCACCCGAATGTTATTCACAGAGATTTATTCTGGGTACTTGATATACCCACTATAAAATTTTTAGAATATTTTTCGAATAAACGTTAAACTCTTACTTCGAGAGCTAATAACGTAGTTAAGTCCAAATATGATTTAAAGGAATTCATATATATTGTGATATTTACTATGTACAATGTACAATAGACATGTACGTTCACTAAAGGAATATGTATATCACATAATAATGTAGAGATATTTATTTTACTCATTTAAAAATTAGGTACTTAATAAAGTTAAATGTTAAACCTTAACGGTAATAATTTTTCGTATACAGAAATTTTAACCTAATTTTAAAAATCTAGATAGACTTTATTTAAATAGAGTTTTTGATTACATTTAACCTTTGGATGGCCAAATAGCGTGCTTATAAAAGGAAATTTAAAATTTTACCTTAATTCACTGTATTTCATGGTGTAATAAATTCTTTAGGCTATAAGTCATAATCATAATAGCAAATTGAGTAATAAAAGTTTTAGTTAGTTACTAAAACCTTTAATTAGTTTAATAAATAACTTTCAGAATGCCATATATGTGTGGGTATACGTAGGTATTGTTAGAAGCAAAAAGCTCTAGGGCTACAGTCAGCTACTACAAAATGTCGTTTAAAGAAAGTAGTCTCATCCAATTAAAAGTAAGCTAGATTGCTCCCTGAGCTTTTTTGTCGTTTTTCTTATTGTCTTCCGGCTCTTTATTTTCCACAGTTCTAATGTAACCTACATTTTTTGTTACAATTGTGTCGAAATGTATAATAGCGTCGATACCTCAATAATTTTACGAATCTCAATAATTAGGCTCCAATGTTTGGTATCCCACGTAATAAAATATTTTCCTATTTTCCTTTCAATTTATCTATTTTCGACTAAAAATATAAATAACACAAGATTCACACAATAAAATTCAAAGTGAAAATGATAACAGATCGCTTTCATGTAAAGCATTTTTATAACGATTATAGAAACGTCAGTAAATATAAACTATAATTACCTTCTACTGTAACATTCTATAGCGGTAATCACCGCAAGTGATCCCCCTTGATACCCATCAGTAGTCAATGCGACATGTAAAGGAGGTATTACACGGCAGCAGTATGCAAATGAAGGAGAATTGGAAGTACGGGCAGCGTTCAGTGCCGTTATCAATGTACGAGGGTCACCATGATTCACCTGTACTGAAACATTTAATAGGGTAACACGATTGAAAAGATTTAAGAAACTATATATGTATATAGTTTCTTAAATCTTTTTAAATGCGTAGTAGTACTACTTCTACTACTTACTAGGTATATGTATATAAAATCAATGCCATTTTTCGTTGTAATTTTATGAATCAAGAAAGGACTCACTTATCCAAACCTTCTTGGCTTTGTTTGAATTATTTAGTTGATATTTTTGATGTTCCAATTTTTTTATTATTTCACTTTATATCTACGTAGCACGTACCGGGTCGCTAGTTATTTATTAAAAATCAAGGAATCTTTATAAGTACGTGATTTCGCTTAAGTTACGGAAGATTACAATAACTGAGCTGTTAGCGGAATTTTATAACTACTGACCTAATTTGATAGCATATTAATAAATTATAAGGCCTTATAATATTTTTACATTACCTATACCAATTAATAAATTGCCCGTGTAATTGCTTCATTTGAAAAGACAATATTTTGAAGTATTTTGCGATAAAAGGTAAAATTTAAGCGATATTCTAGCAACTGACATTGTTATTGTAACAAAGACAATATTTTTGTAGAGTCGATAGAGAAAAGGAATTAAAGCTATTAAATGGAAGAGTATTTAAAAGTGTTTTTATTATGAGTTAATTTGAAACAATTAGTAGGTCTCTTATGTTTTATATACATAGTTACATAGCTTACATGAGGTATTCTCAACGAGAAGTGTACGCGTGTGTGCGACTACCGGCCAGCGTCGACCGCATGACAAAACGGTATTCTTGGTTTTTGTTACGATATATGCATACCTTATGATACCGCTAGACACGATCGAAAATAAATCATATTGTACTCCACTATTAAGATTGACGTTCCAATATGTTTCCATCGTAACAAATTGGAAACGCTCTTCAATGTTAGTAAATCGAAAATGTGAATTAGTCAAGGACTTACGATGAATACGGCTACCGTTATTGGATCATGTTTTATCAATATTTTTCGGTGGGGTTGATTTTATAAAACAATAGGAGCTTTTTAAAACGTCTACGTTTATTGTTTACAGAAAATCACAACAAGTCTCTCGATTCGTCATTGATACTTGAATTGATGCCAAATCTATAAAAGCCATCGTAAAAAGAAACAGGTTTCCAAATTGAAGTAGGTATGAATAGTTCGATCCGGCTATTAATAACAACCTCCTGAGCGCTAAATAGTTGTATTAGCTGTGCATCATCATACAACGAGTATATCTGTAGACAGAAACCGTTAAAGCTCGTGCAGTCGTAGTCGTGCCAAATCTCTTCATTAAACTGGTCGGCCGAGGCGCGCCCGCCAGCGGTTATCCCGTTGTTTACATTACTGCACTCCATCCACTAGGTTCATTATCTATGGCATTGTATTACCATGACATCGAACTTGCCAATTCGGCTCAGTTCGTATAACCTAAAGCATTCTGCAATCCAGAATCTAGTTACGTCTGTTTTGTTTACTAATTTATATGGACGTTACATACTGAAACTTGGAAAGGAAGAGAACTTTTTCTGTAAACTAGGAGACATGAATCTTAATTGCATTAAATATTTAAAGGCTGCAATATGATTTTCATTTTGTAGATAAGATTTAAAAGGTTTTTGGTAAAAATAAAACAGAAAAAATAAAAACAAACATAATATTGAATGCACATGCATTCAATATTATGTGTGTTTTTTTCATGTCATACATTAAGTATTTTTCCAAATCATCTTTTTTTGTTTCACATCGAATGTTAATTAAGTCCTTTATAAAATTTATTCGTGTTCAAACATTATATACTGATTGTTATCGCAACAGCAGCACCGAGTCACGTATGAGCGCGTATTTAATAATAGAATGAGTATTATTAACACACGCCTTGCCTTTGAAACCATTTACCTATTCTCAACAGGTTAAGAGGTAAACAGTCTTGCATATGTATTCATATGCTTCGCTCAACGCCATTGTTTTAAAACGAATTACTATCCAGAACATAAAATTAACTACTCATCCGTAGGCTGGAGGGATGCCTGGTGCTTATTTGGATGCGTGTGAGGACATACTCGCCGTCAGAGGGCCGGCGCCGTGGGGAGAATGCCAATGTGTAAATTATATTTAGCGTCCATTGCGATTAGTGCTTGTTGAATTAAATAGAAACTGTGTCAGAGTGTCGCCTCGACGAGCCGTTGTTCAAAGCACTTTACTACTTGAATGGACAAAACATAAAGTAATAAGTCCCTGAAATACTTGTTTAACTCGAGCATAATAAGCTACTAACACTTGCAAAACAGAAGACATTCAATCCACGATAACTATGTAAATATGCAAATGTTATGCATAAACAACCTGCTTCATCTGAACTCAACCGTTGCATAAAAGTTAGACTCTAACGTAGAACATAACCCCACATAAAAGTAAAATGAGCAGCTGTCTGAATGTCTAGCTTGTATTGTACTTAGTTGTATTTGTTTGTAGACAAAAAAAAATTAAATAAGTCCAAATTAATTTTAATTTTAATTTCAATTCTGCATTGGACAATATTAAATATGTTAAAATTATGTATAGTTGGGGTACATTTTGCAACATTTTAATATTCTACCAATGGAATGGAAAAAAGCAGTAATATGCTAACTCTGAGATGAATATTAATCATATAATAAAACAAATAATCAACCGTGAGACTTAGTTATAGACTTATTATCGCTCTAACTGGCACTAAGTGGATTCCAGCCATAGAAAAATTAAGAATTATTTTAAAATACCCAATTTGGCGATAACGAATAGAATGAAATTTAAATTATTTATTAGGTTTTTTAAACTTTTAGATAGGTATCCAATTTGATGATATTTCTATAGAACATCAACGAAAATTATTATGCCGACGAATTTTGTTATCTAACCGTAGCCTATTCACATAATAAAACGATGTATTGTCATGAATAGAAGCCCAACGCGTAATACGTTTTGCTTTGCCAATTTTTGGCTATACATTACCCCAATATTACAATTCGATAACGATATTATATAAACATTAAAAGTAAATTGCCGAAATGGAATAATACTTTCGTATTTCAGTGCATCGTTTATTTTGGCATTTAACTATTATCGCAGTTGAAACGCAGTCGCATTTGTTATTCGAGTTGGCAGACGTCCATTTGTAACTATCAGACAAACTATCCACTATTCGTAGTATCCGTACCATTGAGTGTGAGCCACTGGCACTCGATGCTGGAGTAATGTTTCCCATGCTAAGTACCAACACTGATTAATCTTCAAGTTTTCACTCGCAATCCGTTTGAACGAAATACATTTGACATTATTGTCCGATATTTGTGCCGTACATTGGGTTGTACATTTGTGCCATACACAATAAACAAAACAAAATAATTTTGCCACGCTAATAAGAAAACATATTAGTGTCAAAATTGTTTTGGATTTACTAAAGCCGACGGCTTGAGTATTACTTTATTTGTTTATGAATATGTCTGATTTAATTATGAGTTTGAGTCAGCGTCTTTAGTTAAATGTATGCTGAATATGAAGACGTAATTTTTGACAAAATCGAGAAATGGAACAGTCGAGAATTTTTACATATCAAATACTACATTTTTCGTTCGTTTATGTTATTTCAGTAGTTCTTTTGTGAGTAAAATATTCATGCCCGTTAAAGAATACTTGATCGGGCATTCTTTTTTATTCAACAAAAAAAAAAATCAGTTCAATTTTAAATACAATATTTTACCTATACAAATATTTTGCCAAAATACTTCACCATGTTAAAGGCAAAGAATACGTTATGGCAAACCTCATGCAAGCAATGTCTTAGTTTGATGTTGCGATCTGTTTTATGAAGCCTAAGAAATGTAGGACAAAAGAAACTCTTGACCCATTTCGAAATTTCTTTTACACGAATTTTAAACCCTACAATCTAGAACACGGTAGTCTTTGTTTTAATGCTTATTTATTCTACGCGTGGTATTTTCATGCAAATTTTGGTAGTTATTTTAATTTTATATGTTAACTTTGATAGAAGCTATTAAATTTCCACTTAGTCACAATAAAAAACGCTCATGAAAGATTACTGATGAATGCTTAATACTTTTATTTTTTATTTTTACCCATAAAAATATCAGTTAAAAAATTTACGCTTAAATTGTGTTAACTTTGATAGAAGCTATTATTTCCACTTAGTCACAATAAAAAACGCTCATGAAAGATTACTGATGAATGCATAATACTTTTTTTTTATTTTTACCCATAAAAGTATCAGCTAAAAATGATGAAACCCTTATGATGATAAGGGTTTCAGAGCGTTGATTCAGTTTGTATAAATCGAGGCACGTCTCGACTTAGACAAACTGAATCATCAATTCGTTTTCATTTAAGTAAACAATACAAATACGGTCTTCTTGTTAGTAAACAATACAAATACGGACTACATATCTATACTCCCGTACATCCACACTTCATTCTGTTAAAAAAATTGTGGGTCTCTTTGAATTATCAAAATCATCTTTTTACTAAATGAATATGAATATAACGAGTGATACCAGACATAAGTTTTAAACTTTTGTCATTCTCTCCGTTTCTTCCAACAAATTACTAAAACAACTGGACCGGTTTTGACGGAATTTACTGACACATAGATGATGTTATAAAGAGAACTACTTTATTACTACGGAAGGGTTTATTATATACATTTTAAGCCCATTGAATTGTAGGCGCGGACGAAGACACGGACATTAGCTATTTTTATTTAAAATTCGAATACCAATACAAAATGCCGCAAGTTGTATATTCTAAAAAAACAAAAAAAATAATGTAATGTATTTTAATCTATTCATGCCAGGTAAGTATACATGTATAAAATATTTTTAGTCTACTGAAAATTGGAATCAATTGAAACTTATAAAGCATAATATGAATAAGTCAACCAAGTTCCTTCAGGTTAAGTAATACCGGTTGTACACGTGTCAAGAAAGCCTACCGCGGTGCGACGTGGCGCGCCCGCCGCATGCTGATGCTCCGAAAGAGACGGAGATACATTACACATGGTATTATGACTTTTTAACATAAACTTAGCCATTCAAAGTTTAAGCTGTGCATTCATTTCCTTGTTGTTACTGTCCTCAGGTACAACTTCGATCTTTGGCGAAATATTAAAAGCAAATAGAAAAGTTTTCTGTGTAAGGTAATTATACTCTGTACCTCATTGAAGGCTTTTGTTAAAAACAAAATTGTCGTTGCATTTTTAAAGTTAATACCGCTGCCCTATAGTGCTCTACAAATTAATTTCGTTTTATTTTACGGTACGCAATCGAGCAAGCTTAACCTTGCTTTCGAATTTAAACTTCGCATGCTAGTCGAATTTGAAATATCTTTAAGAGTTACAAACATATACATGTAAATTTCCCAATTAATAAGCAAATTTCCATAGAACGTGAATATGATAACACAGAAACGCGAACAAACTCCTGCTTCGCTGCAACCACCCTATCTGGCACAACAAACTATCCTGTAAATACACGGGTTTAACGTCCGTGCGTGGAACACGGCCAAGTAATAAAACTTCATGTTTATTGTGTCTGCTCCGTGCTGTTTATATATCAGCTCGGTAATAACTTATAGGTAGGCTACAGCCTTCTGTAGACCGGTTGCGTCAGTGTAAATGTCGCAACACAACAAAATAGAGTGCGAATAAATAGGGCCAGATATGTGGCAGGAGGGTTGGCTGGGATTCAATTAAAATATGTTTTTCAATATCAAATCCCTTGCAGGACGAGCGCCGGTGGCCGCAAGTGGGCTGTTATTGTTGCTCGTAATGAAACCATTGTTCACGAGTCGAGGTGTCATCGGAGACACATTGTCTGTCAGGCAAATGTTTTTATTGCGGTCTATTGTCATAAAAGTTGATAAAAACTTAAGTCTTTTTTGTATCATTTGTCATTTTAAAACAGATATTATTATGTAAGTAGAACAAAACAACACTAAGTAATAAATTATAATATCTACATTTAAAGCCAGTTTTTGGTCAAACTTTCAATCATCTAGTTATCAAACCGACTGTGACATACTAAAGTATTTGCATAAATATGTTGTGTCGTAGTCGTTAATGTTAATTTAATGAAGAAGATAACATATTTGCATATAAACAACTGAATATCTTGTTTATATAGCGACAGGAACTGATCTTGCCGCCCACGCTTACAAGAAAATCATTCTTTACATGACTTAATTTTGTAGCTTAATTGTAATTTAAACAGCGTCGAAATGTTTATTCATAGTCTTAATTCGACATGAAAACAGGTATTTTTATACGTAATTCATACTATATTTCGGTGTTATAATTATTAAAATAGTATCATAATATTAAAACGTAAAACGAAAACTTTATAGTTTTTCCTATTATAAGCAAAAGCATCCTATTATAAGCAGTTTTATGTAACAAACCATTGCCACTTAAGAATTATCATCTTATGTTACAACATGCATATTATATATGAAAAAAACCTTAAGCAATCTGAACATTCAAAACTTTAATAGCTATAATATAACCTTATGTTTTGTTTTATGGAATAAGAAAAGCAATATCATTGAACTCAATTCTCTCCTGATTGTGTACCAGCAACAACGGAGCCCATTTACATGCTGCGTGGAGAAAGTAAACACCGGCTTTAGTCTTACAACGAACAACTATCGATACCATAATGGGAATAACGGGAAGAAACCTATACAAAGAAACATATCCCAATATAGATACCATTATCATAATAGATGGTATGAGGAAAATAATGTGATTGAAAATATTTTTTGTAGTTAATAAGAAGATGTAAAACCGCCTCGAGACTTCTAAAGATGCTCATCCACATTTAGAGGTCTTACGGAAACCCCAAAACATTGCGATATATTTTCTTTGATACATTATGATCACGAGACTATTTGGTAACTATTTTGTAATATGTGCACAAGTACATAAAACGTAAAAACGTAACACAGCCTGTACATATCCCACTGCTGGGCATAGGCCTCTTTTCCTATTAGGGAGAAGGTATGGAGCT
>DVXP01001996.1:0-13629 GCA_018235645.1 Junonia grisea | reverse complement strand
TTCAGTAGATCCCGAGATTACCCCTTACAATTTACAAACACACAAACTTTACCTCTTTATAATATTAGTATAGATTATTATTTTGTTATGAATTTCGAAAAGTACGAAATAATTTATATTCTGAAGTTAATCTTTTTATATTATAAATTACAAGACGGCAACGAGTAGTAACAGATGTTGCCGCGTAATTGCCTGAAAGATACAAATGAAAAAATATTACGATACTTTATTAGAAGTTATCTTTTAATTCCTTAATTTTACTCTCTTTTCTTTAATATTGTAACATTTTCATCAACTGTACTGGTTGGTCTTTACCTTTAAAAGGCACAAAAATGTATTTCTGTAAAATTAGTAGAGTTCTTTACATATTTCGTACAGTTATATTTGTAGGATTTCAAAAACTAACGACGTACGAAAGGATTTTATAGTGCGTATTTTCCTTTTGAAAAACGATTTTATTTAGGCACTGAAGCTATTTTTATGTTGTCGAGTAAAAGGGAAAACGTAAAAAAAATGTATATATTTTCACCATGCACGCGTGTTCGGGGAACTAGAACAATTTGATAGATATACGAAAATCCAGTTGAGCGATCTATGTAGGTACAAAAATGTAAACATTTTAAACTCAATACTTTTTACTAAAATTGTTTTGTTTTTACTGAATGGTTAGAAATTAAATAAGATAAAAATAATAGCAAATGTATCTTATAGTGTGTCTTATCATCCCTTGGCAAGTGGGTACTTAGTGTACATAAAAACTTAAATATATCTTTTTTAATATTTAGGTACTCTAAGTTGATACGTGCGATAACTACAAATATGATTACGCAAAGCAAGATCAGATATTATCTAATTTAAATAAATCGAAGTCAACTCATGTACAAATCTTAAATCCATATAATAACTTTTTAACCATCTCTTAAAACAAACACTGCAATAAAATAAAAATACAACAAACAAAACAAAATAAAAAACAAGCTTTGAACATCTCATTTTAAACTAATCTAAAACAGGAACAGCCTATATAATAAAAAGCAACTCCGCACTGTCCGGGTCGCTCTAAATTGTCCTTTGATTCTTTACTAATAGGGTCTATTTTTGTTCGCAGATCCGCCGGAGGTTTCCAAGGGTGTAGCGGAGCGTTAAAGTGGGATTATGAACGGACACATGATCTAGCTATGACGATGGCTTTTCTGTTGGGCGCGCTCGGTGCGCTAGCCCTCGTCAGTCGCACGGGTGAGTAAACAGTACCCTTTAGTGTTCGCTCTCGCATTTTTCCCACCTTTATATACAGGATGGTCATCATGATGAAGCCCCGGTGATTTAGCAAGTAATTGTTTTATGGTAGAATTGTTTTAACAGATTAAAATGAGGGTGGTTCTCAATTCGACGTATATTTTAAATATAGATTACATTATAATTTTGTTATTATGAACCGATTTTGGAAATTATTCTTGTACTAATTTGAGATTGATGTCACGTAGTTTTAATCTAAATTTATAAATTCATATAGCCATAAGGCTAGCAAAGCAAGGATCTCATGATTACCCGTAGTAAATCAACGTGTTATAACTTCCGGCCATTTCGGCTCTAAAAATAAAATTTCTCAACATTATTAATCAGTATAATTTTTCATACAGCTAAATTCCCAACTCGGACACTTTGTCCAACTCAGAATAATTTATATATTTCGCATCTATCATCGTGCTACGACGGATCACTTTTTTCCCTAATACAGAATGATTATTCCCCTAATATTAGTTAATGGTATCTCTTGATTAAAGTGCTCGCATTTGTAATTCTGCGGCTTTGAGAGTCTTAAAGCTATCATTTCGGATGCGGATTCGTTTCATTAAGTCGTTTTAAAATCTCTGTTATATTTCGTTTCGCTTACTTGAGTAAAGTCCTTTGTAGATGGGGATTAGGTCGGATTTTTGGCGTTTCTTTTTTATTTATTACACTTGGATAATTGATATTTAGATCGTCGTGCTTTATTACTTTTTTAAGGAATTAATCTGGTCGCTGTTGTTATTTTACTTCCTGTTTATGAAGGTTGGGATTAATTTTGGTATAAATTACAAAATATAACACTAAGATAGCAAACGTTTGATGGTTTCAAAATGCGTAAATATTTTACAAATACTAAATTATGACGTCAAGAACTATATTACGTAAGTGCTTCTTAATATAACAAAGCCAAACCTTGGATACCTATGAATGTAGGCTACATTAAATTGTATAAATACTATCTATTATGAAACCGTCTTTAAGAAAACCTTCAAGGTAGACTGACGAAGCGATTCCATTAGTGTTTCATTTTTAGAACACTAAATCCATCAAGTTAAGTACCATCTAAGCCAAAATAGAAATTATATTACAAAGTGGAAATTAAAGGACTCTAACAGAATTCTATTTGAACCCATAACGAGACGGTCGAACACGAAATTGGAAGAAATTCGTTTCTTTGTGAAGTTGGCTTCTTACATTCCCTTTTAATAAAATTAGCGAGCCTAGATAAAGTTTGAAGGCAAATTAGTATGAAAATTTGGAGGGCATTCGATTGATCACGCAATCAGTCTTATTCTTTCTTCTATATAAGTCTGTACTAATTTTATAAATAGGTATATTTAAGAGTTTGTATCTAGAGATAATCTTTGTATTTTTTTATTCCATTTGGTAAATTATTTTCACGGTAGATAAATTTGTTAATAGTGATAAATTTGTTGCAAATCGTGAGGGGTAGTTACTGAATATAATAGGAATAAGCGAGCAAGTATATCATCTATTGACTGGTTTAAAACGAACAACAGTGAAGTCACAAATGCGTTATACCTTATAAAAAAATAAGTTGGATTGAAAGTGAGGAATGAGATAGGATAAATAAGTTGTCTACAGTAACAGCCTGTCAACAAATACAGAAGATTGATGACGTCATCATCGTTAGAGAGGGTTTTAGTTGTAATAGTATATATGTATGTTATATAGATGATACAAAATTTCTTCCAACACATTTAAGGTCCCCGGTGGCGTGCTTAACAATGGAGCCTGACACAACCTTAAGAACCTTTGTAAATTTACTTTTTAACTTTAATATTTAAATAAAAACTTGAGATCTTTGTCAAAATATATTATTAAAGACCAAATATATCATTCAAACTAATATCTTTAAGTTTTAAGGTAAAAACTTAGCTGTCTAAAGGCCCATCTGACTGACTGATTTTTTCCAAAATTGATATAGATAGGCAATCAAAATATCTCCTTAGGGAGACAAGAATAAATGCATTACTCTTAAAATAGCGCCCACGGGACCTATTCGTTTGAGAATATAATTTTTATTTAGATATTTTATTCTGATTAAAACATTATTCGATGCAAATAGACTCGAGCTTTCCAGCATCAAATTAAACGTTACACACTCAACGGCTACCAAGTAAGTATGATCATTGGATCTTGTGTTCAGAGTCTGGATCACACAAGACACAAACAAACATGTTTTGACAACATCTGTGGCGCAGTGGTCAACACGCTAGCCTGCGACGCGGAGCCCCGGGTTCGATCCCCGGCCAGGTCATGATGGAAAACGATCTTTTCCTGATTGGCCTGGGTCTTGGATGTGTATCTATATATGTATCTATTATAAATCTAGTATCGTTGAGTTAGTATCCCATAACACAAGTCTCGAACTTACTTTGGAGCTAGCTCAATCTGTGTGATTTGTCCGTATATATTAAAAAAAATATATTAAAAAGACACCCAGACCACGACAGACATACATTATGACCAATACAGACATGAGCGGCAATCGAACCCGCGACCGTTAGCGCTTCAGCCAGTTGCAATGACCACTGCGCCATCAAATTCTATAGATATTTTCGGTACGCTCGGGTGAAAAAATATTTTTTTTTTAAATTTCATTCCGACCAAACTTTATCAGTTGAAACAATATTTTTAGATGAGTCGCGTTTTCCGAGGCTGTTCTAATTGATTTTGTCGCGGACCACTCGTGAATTTTAATATAATCAAAGTGTACGGCAATTTAGTATGCCGTTTGCGTTTTGCTTCGATAAAATTTGTTTTCCAATTTTACTTAGTGTACTTGTTTTTTTCCTTTGTTATTTCATGTATTTAGATTATTTCAAAGATCCATCTGTTGGATTATGTGTAAAGACTAGAAATAACGCTGTGTAATGGTGCCTAAGAAATATGTTCTTTACGTACATTTGGTATTGTTCATGATATTATCGAACGTTATTATTCGTGTACTAAATGTAATGGAATCGATGTCTACAGTTTTATAAGTAATTTTAAGTAGTATCCGTCACTGACTTTTGCTAGAGCAGTCACATTTCCATTGTATACGTACTTGCTACATTACGCCGATCCAATGACTGAATCAGTATGCAAGCTGTCACATTTCACTACGGCTAGACTCAACGTCAACGTTTTAGACTCCACATCCTGGGATTTACGTGTATGTGTATCTATACATGTTCTTTGTAGTGTGTGAAGGAAATGGTTGTGGTTGATCTGGTTTTGCATATCGCATCTTCATCTTTCTTAAAATCGGCTCTATAGTTTTTAAATACATTTACAGTATTTCAACTTTTAGAATTAGCTCCGTTTAGATCTAGGGGTGCGATATGTCCATTAGCAGCGGTGATCCCTTAACATTTTTCGATACGCCGCCGGAACATCTGTCTACTGATCTTATATAAAAATAATATTGTTCATTGTGCTGTAAAATCTATCTCAGCATAAAAATGAATCGCTGAATGTGTTGCTAAGTGTCGAGAACAGCTAAACAGATACGCTAATTCTGTTTTTATTTTATTCCTTAAAGTACGTGGGTGGTTCTTACGAAGATAATGTTCGAAATCCTGGGTGATGGCGCTGATAATAATGGACAAGATAACACCTGCCAAGTCTACTAGTGTATTATATAAAACAAATGTTTATGTATGTTTGTGTATGTCCTTTTAGAATATAATTTTTATTTGTATTTTATTTACATAACTTATTCTGATTAAAACATCACTTCTATTCAAATAGACTCGACGTTTCTAGCATCAAATTCTATAAATATTTTGTGTTCGGATGCAAAATCATTTTTTAAATAAATTTAATTCGTATTATTTAACACTTAAAATACTTAAAATCTTATATTAGAACTCTGCAGCAAATTATATCTTTAAGCTTGCTGCATATATTTATGTTGTGAACGAATCTTCCGTTCCAAGTACACCTCTGTACAAATACCCCATTATGCAGCTGCCAGACTAGCGCGATTACAACTTAAGTCCGACTGTGCTAGGATCTATTACAACTGTAAGGCTGCCTCTACACTTCAGTGCAACGTGCTATGTATCGCTATGACCTTTATTATCTTCTTTGCACTACATGCCTAATAAAAATTTATGTTTAATACAGTTTCATTTGAAAGATTTCAAAATTGTATTATTACATGTATTATATATTTATTTACACCTCTGTGCAAATACCCCATTATGCAGCTGCCAGACTAGCGCGATTACAACTTAAGTCCGACTGGTACTTCAACACTTACCGCGAGAGCAACGTGCTATATATCGCTATGACCTTGTTTATCTTCTTTGTACTACACGCCTGATAAATAAAGTATATTTAGTAAAGTTTTGTCTTAAAGATTTCAAAACTGTTTTATTACATCATCATCATCATCTTCCTGTCCGTTTCCCACTTTATGTGGGGTCGGTATAACATGTTCTTCTCTTACACTCTCGCCTACCAGCCGTCTTCTCAACAGTCACTCCTCTTTTACTCATGTCATCTTTTACACAATCCATCCATCTATTTTAGGTCTACCCCGACCCATATATCCTTCCACATTCATATTTAGTATTCTTATCGTTATATGGCATTCATCTCTCCTCATTACATGCCCATACCATGCTAACCTTTTACTCCTCAACTTGTCTATCATTGGTGCCACTTTCAAACTTCCTCTGATATAATTATTTCGTACCTTATCCATTCTTGTCACTCCACACATTCTCATCTCTCTCTCACACCTCAACATTCTCGTCTTTGCCGCATGCAATCTCTTCTCATCCATTCCTGTTTTATTACATGTATTATATATTTATTTACACCTCTGTGCAAATACCCCATTATGCAGCTGCCAGACTAGCGCAATTACAACTCAAGTCCGACTGAGCTAGGATCTATTACAACTGTAAGTCTGCTTCTACCTTCAGTGCAATGTGCTATGTATTGCTGTGATCTTTATCATCTCCAATAAAGTTACTGTTATTCACAAGCTTGTTAAGATTTTCTATTTTTACATTCGCAGAGTTAAAAGTTGTAATTTTTAAAATTATTTAAAAAAAATAAAAATATTTAATTTAAAATTTATTCCATTTTTTTTTTATTTATTTAAATATTAACTTATCGTCCTTTAGAAATTTTTTTCCAAATACCCTTGCCTGTTGGATTACATTAAATTGACATTTTCCTGTTTCTGTAATTTAAAACCAACAAAATCAACAAAACCAATTGAAAATGTGAAATTATTGTAGGATATTCTTAAATTCTGGTTAATTTTAAAACAAACATAAACACCACGAGTTAAAAAACTTCGCCTTTTGAAGGTGGTTCGAAAAATGTCTTTACAATAACAAAAACTTGCAATCATGATCAAAACAGCTTAAGAGTAATTGAAATATTGCTACAATCTTCTTACAATCCTGAAAAACTACTATTTTTACTAATAAAATAAATTTACCAAAACACTCATAATTTCCAAAAAAAGTGGTTAATTAATAACCATTAATATCTAATCCACAACAATAGAAAACATGCACAAAGTTCTCACGTACGGACAAAGGGCTCTCCTGTAAATGAAAGGGATCGTAATGCGGTACACGTTAATGTTCCTGCTGACGTATGATTGATGACCAGCAGCTTTAACTGAAGGTTGAAGGGCTCAAACAAAAAGAATTGGAGTATCCAATTATAATTGTTAAAACAGATCTTATATTAAATTCAAAAAAGATCTAAAATACAATAATGAATCGCTGAATGTGTAGCGCTAAATCATTTTTAGGATATTCCTTGAAGTGACGATGGTCCTTATGAAGAGCATAATTTAATAAGTACGTTAGGAAGCTAATTGAATAATTTACAATAGAATTATTATATAACGTTATCACAACATGGTACATACAACATTCTTATTAAACGAATATTTCTTATACAAAATCGTAGTCAAGTCGAATGTTGGCATGTTATTAGTATGTTTTTAATGTCCAAGAAAATAAAGTTTTTCAAAGAACTTCTTAAAATATTTCTTTGTTGAGCAATATATTATGAAATTATCAATAATAATTTGTACTCTTCTTAAGAATTTGACTATTTACTTTGTACACATTACCAATATTTCTTGGTACGGACTGAATTCAACGTTCAGCTATCTCGTGCTATATTCAGAGGCAGCTAACCCTTAATATCCACAGTCGTAGCTATATTTAAGATGTATTGCCCCATGAATCAGCTGGCACAATAGCTGTCCTTGCACTGAATGGACCCATAATGTTGTGTCGGGACCAAAGTCACTTACCGAAATAGTGTTTTCATCATGTTCATTATTATGATTATGATTCTGAGTTTTATTGGATTTTCTGAATATTTGAGAATGATTTATCTGTTTTTTATTACTTTTTGATGTATGGCCGCGAATTTTTTTAGTGTTTCGTAGTAATTGATGGAGTATCTTTACTAATATACAAACCCAGAGTTTGTCTGTGTGTTTCTTTTCTTTTGTACTTTAGAAAATATTTAGATACCAGAAAATATAACAATATATATGTACCTATGTACATTTTGAATGTAGAAGTTAGATATTGAAGTATAATATTCTTTTTAAAATCGCATGTTGTGTTTTAGTGAAATGAGATATATTTTATATGAAATAGGTATTTTATTTAGAAAGACATTGATCTTAATTTTAACAAAATTTTATGTTAATACATGTAACTGTTAAACTTTCATAATTTATATCAATGTAAAAAGCATGCTCGTCTGACTTCATATAGCACACATGAGACTACATAATACATTACTATTTTCAAGAGTGGATCAGTATCTAAAAGAATTTTAACAAGAAAAATAGTAAAGACATGAATAAAACCATAAAAAGCAATCCATTAAATACAACACATAAACACTTAAAACAAAGAAAGTCAACAAAACTCTAACACAACTAATATAACGTAGAGAACAACAGAATGCAAGCATTAGAGTCCGTGCCCACTTACCGTGTATCGGATTTTATCGGATGTTAGCTTTACTATATATGAACACATCTACGATTTTTAGTCGGACGACAACTGTGAATAGCTTTATATAAAATATTCTGCCACTGGAACATCCGATTAAAATCCAGATACGACACACAGCAAGTGGGAATTGGCTCTTAGACGATGTTGTTCAACTGAGAATGTATGGAATGTTTTTATTAAAGCTATTACTTTTGTCTGCGAAAATGTGGAAAAACAATGTGTTTCTGTAACTGGTATAAGCATGCATCTTTGTCTATGGATTCTTCGATTCGTTTATAAAAAAAGTTAAGGGTAAATCCAAATCGACGGTTGAAAAGCTATTTGATCTAAGTGCCATTTTTTTGACATAATCAGCTAATTATTCTCTATCCAAATGTGTATAAAAATATATATGTCAAAAAAATGGCGCTTAGATCAAATAGTCTTTCAAGCGCCAAAATGTAATTGTTTTATATAAATTGCTGTGTTTAAAGTAATTAAATTGTCCCCTGTTTAAGCGCTTTACAGTTCAATTTGCTAAAGAGTTACAGTCGTGAGATTAAATCGAATTTAATTAGAATCCTTAATTTATATAAAAAATATATCACAAACTATCTCAACGTATCTTATGGCATTAACTATAGATAATATTACAATTTTATCAAGTTTCACAAACATTTATAATTTAATATTAACAAACGAATATCTTATTCATATTTAATTCCTTGATTTTTCCGTTACTAAAGAATCTTCATTCAAAAGCAGATATACTAAAATAAGAAACATCTTCAGCTTCCAAGTTTTCATTTACTATTTATTTTCCATTTCAACGCTAAATAAAATAAACTTGGTACAGTATTAATTTATGCAATGAAACATTCTGGGTATTCAAGTCCCGGGGAAGACAAATGTGCAGAAAATCCCGTAGTAGAACTAAAAACCGTAGTATTTCTGTAAAGTATTCAGAGTAAGTTTATTTAGTTCCAATGCTTCGTTTGTAGCATTAGTTTCTTGGTATTCCTAATTGAGTTTGTCTTTTTCTTTTACGAGCTCTCTGTATAAGTAAAAGCTCGCTTATCTTTACACGTAAGCTGTAACGGAGAGTTTAAGCCATCTGGTTCACTGCACATAAATTTATTTTTATATTTACCAACATTTATGCCTCAAGAGCCGAGATGGCCTAGTGGCGCGAACATGTGGATTTTAACCAAAGGTCACGGATTCAAACCCTGGCTAGCACCGCTGAATTTTCAAGTGCTAAATTTGTGTTTAAATTTATCTTGAGCTCGACGGTGAAGGAAAACATCGTGAGGAAACCTACATGTGTCGGAAGAAATTCTGACACATGTATATCCACATCTGCAGTGGAACAGCGTGGTGGATTAAGCTCCATCTCCTTAATAGGAGAAGAGGCCTATGCCCATCAGGGGGATATGTACAGGCTGTGTTACGTTATGTTACGTTTTATGCCTCAATGTGGTTTTCATGCATATCTATACAGCAAATTAATGATTGCACGACAAATATATTCCATCATGAAAAATTATTTAAAAGCTGATCTATCTTTAAATGCATTAGTCAAGATTAAGAACATTTGGAATATACAAACATGTAAGGATTTTGCTTTGAAAATCTTAGTCATCCAGACTTTGTAATCAAGTCCTGACAATCTGGATGACCAGAAATTTCGAGAACATTCAAGAACATTGCATCCGTTTCTTTACTTATAATCTGATTAGTAAATAACCAATAATAGAAGAACTTGGTTTAGTGATGACTATTTTATTGATTAGAGTGTAGAAGAAAATTCAATATCAAAAAATTTGATATTTTTATAGCTACAAGCAAACTTATATCTTGATGTTCCTGTAGCGACAGATTTTATACTACCATATAGATAGGAACCATTTTAGCCCAAAGCGACAGTGGCATCATCTTTAAGATTGTGACTGGATTATCTAAGCACCTTAACCGAGACACACGAAAATATCTTATATTCTTACGATGTCTTATATGATTCTTTACTGTATACGTTCCATAAGTATTGCAGGTAATAAACCATAAGTTTTTAAGCAAGAATTTGGTTATATGCTTGATCATTCTATTTAAAAATATTGCTAAGTCTTCCCCGTTATGAATTAAGAGGATTTTTAATTTTTCTTAACCACCCTCTATAACCTAGTTAAATTTGAAAGAAATAAAAGAAATAATGAAAGTAATTTCATTTGATTTAATACCTTTCGTCTTCTTCCTAGGTTGCACAGACAATACAAATGGACTCAGCTCAGATGGGGTCCAAGAGTTGGAGTACACGGACGTTGACCTCGGCCTGACACAGAGGGGACCACACTTCGACGTGGCGTACTCCAGGAACGTCACAGCACTGGTTGGGAAGACTGCACAGCTGAACTGCAGGGTCCATGATCTTGGTAACAGAACGGTTAGTAGATTTGAATGTTTAACACCATTATCACCAATCTTACTTGGAGAAGGTCTATTGTTTCCCTTTATAATAGAAAATTGAAGTGATTATTATTATCCTTAATGGTCAAATATTTGCAATAACTATCTTTTTCAATATGTATGAAAAAAATTGATTCGTTATATTTCAAACGTCGTTATCTAATTACGAACTTCCACAAATAAGATATCCCATCACTAAATACGATACTTTATAAAATTAATCTAAACAAAATTATTTTCCTTTTACAAAATATTTTAATTAACAAAATCACAAGAGATAATATCAGAAATGAAATAAATATACATGAAAATACATTTACATTTAAACGCAAAATTTTAATAATGAAAAAAAAAAAGAACGAAACCGGAATAAATATGAAGACAAATCTTCTACGCAAGTATAAAATATCCAGTAATTGACGTCCTTCAGAGCTATTGAATTCATTCCGACGTTTGAATAAAACATTTCTGTTTCAATTAAAGAGCCTCCCGAGCATTCCGAAGATGGTTTTTGTAAACAGTTGAATTAAACACAAATATCTCTTAACAATGCTTCTAAAGCGTCCTATATATCCTTTTGTGAGTTTTGTGCTTTGAAATATCATGTTCCTTTCTTTGAGCAACATTCCAAAAATACCTACCTATATTATATATTTAAGTTGTGTTTACTGATCCCCTCTCCTATAAGGGAGTTACTTCGCCATCTCTAATATGATTTGCTAAAACGTCTAATATAAAGTCTGTCACAGCTTCCAATGTACTTGAATGTTCAAAATCTGCATTTCTGTTGGTTTTTTGTCGAGTACACTTCCGACGAGAGTCCGACGCAGTAGTATTTATTCTGACAGAGAGTGTAATCGGCTAAAATCGAAAAAAAAAGTAGTTTTGACTTTTAAGAACTCGTTTTACGAACTTATAATGAGAAATTCCACTACAAAGCTAGTCACATTTTCTATGAGACCATACCCTTCTAACAAATGGATAGCCTTTTAGCATTATAGTCAGTATCATCATTAAGTATTAATACAAAAGCTGTTATGAACATACTAGAAATATAGTTCAAAGGATCGTTTTCAGTTTTATAGACCATATTTCCTGAAAGGCCAGTCTATTTCCTAGGCGGTGAGTTTATCATGCTATGAAAGTGAGATATGAACTGTCATGTGTTTCTCGCTTGCCTTCATAAATAATTTTATTTCAATCTTGGATAAGAATCCACTCACTATCCAAATAGTATGGTGATAAACGAGTATGGTGATCGAAAATCTTTGTTTAAATATGTAGTTATTATTAAGCCGAACTTAAATCGTCAAGCCGTTTAAATGTTACTAATGCTAATATAGGCAACTAAACATAAAATTGAAAATTTAAATAGATAAAATACAAACAAACAGCTGTCGAAGAAGCAGTAAAATAGTAACAGAATGGAACGTAACACAGCCTGTACATATCCCACTGCTGGGCACAGGCTTCTTCTCCTATTAGGGATAGGTATGGAGCTTAATCCACCACGCTGCTCCACAGCGGATTGGTGGATATACATGTGTCAGTATTTCTTCCGGCACATGCAGGTTTCCTCACGATTTTTTCCTTCACCGCCGAGCTCGAGACGAATTTGAACACAAATTTAGCACTTGAAAATCCGGCGGTGCTAGCCAGGGTTTGAACCCGTGACCTTTGGTTAAGATCCACCTGTTCGCACCACTAGGCCATCTCGGCTCTAAATAGTAAAATAGTAAATGATATAAACAATGAAGTATTATTATTTATTTTACAAAAAGATGAAAATAAACAGTTCATAAGATAATTTCTATAGAAGAGATTTTATATAAATTGACTGATTTTTAATAATAGTACTTGTGCTTAAATATCTTGGAAACTTATACCGTTACACAATTTGAGTTAAAAGAATAATCGTAATAGGATTTGCGACCCGAATTTTATTGAAGAATTTATTATTTAACGTTATTTTTATCGTTTTGTAAGGATTATTTCTTCAATATCTTTTATGTCACTGAAATACCAGATAATATTATTTTACTATTCTACTAGACTTTATTTTTTTTTTGGTACTTACGTATTTTCTTTGTGTGAGATAACTAAGAACATTATAAATAAGTAGGTACATAAGTATTGTGTAATTTTGTAGTAGTTTCTTTTTACTTAAATACATTAAGGTACATTATCCTCAAAATGTTTTGTTCTAGATAATATAAAATTTATATATTTTTTGTAGGTGTCGTGGATCAGGCATCGAGATATTCATCTCTTGACCTCTGGAAGGATGACCTACACGTCAGATCAGAGGTTCATAAGCGTCCACAATCCTCACACTGAAGACTGGATACTAAAGGTGAACTGCAAACCTAATAAATCTTTGATAACATTAAAATTAAATGTAAAATCTATTTAAAATTAATAGCAGAATACAATTGTCTTGATGTATTTAAAGCTATTACAGTAACTACTTATATAATAACTGCACTGCGCAATGAGATTAGATCAGATACGTATTACAAAGTTACGCCAACTTACGCCTCAAATAAGCTAATACGTGGTGTCCAACTTAGGCGAATATCGTGGTTCAGTCGTTTGCCAACATTAGGTTAAAGATTGTATAATAGAACATGAAACTAATACCACAGACCTTTACAAGTATGCCAAACTATCCCGAACTTTACAACAGTCCGCACAAAATGGCGTCTTCCTCAGTTGAATTTCATTTTCTGTTTGTTCACCAATATTATCCGTTTGATGCTGTCGTGAAACTTTATCATTCTTGTTGTCGATTGAACAAAGTAGGGGAAGATGGGGTAGCTTCATACAGTTTTTATATTTTATTTTATAGAGCTTTCTGTAACATCAATATCTG
>DVXP01001995.1:0-13630 GCA_018235645.1 Junonia grisea | reverse complement strand
CATGATATAAGACACGGCATTATAGAGTGAAAAAGTCTTTTATAAATATGATCATGTTTTCACATTTATTCTATTTTATACTGCCTTCTATGGGAATTAATTTAAATCATTTTCTTAATATATTGTCTTTTAGATTAATAGAGCGGGTCACTGTTTTTCTTATTAGCTGAAAAGCTAGTTATATTCATAAGTATTAAGTATCTATATGTATATTAAACGATTTATGGAATACGACATAAATATTAGAAAAACTCTGACGGTGACATTAGCGAATAAATTATAGTATTGATCTATATTTAGAGTAAAAATTATAATTGGCAAAACGCCTACTTATCAATAATTTTCAGTGAAAATTGTGATTTTATAGCCAAGTCCTACGTTTTTTGCTAAAATGTAGACATTAGTCAACTGCTGAAGTATATTGCTGCATTGAAAAATAAAATATAATATAAAAGAAGATTTTCTGAATTATCTGAAATGCATACATGACAGACACAGACAGTGACAGACAGTGGAAGACTTTCAAAAGGGATAATCTGAATTCTGCATCCACAATGTCGACTCAAAGTATCTGTAACAAGCTCGTGTGGAACAAGTGAATTAGTAGCGAATATATGGTAATTCCGAATGAACACAATATTAGTTTGTGCACTGAAATTATATTCACTGTACCCGTACCGTCAAATTTTGAACTTTTCGCGTGAGGAAACTTTTAACAAGGTTCATATCTGCTCCCTGATTTCAAAATTGCAATAACTTTGTAGGTATTCCTCATAGAAAAAGTAAAATAAATATTTATCTTTACGTATGTATTTGTTCTGCACGTGTGCTTGTCACAGAAATCTTCCTGAACAACTGGATCGATTTAGATAAAATTGTGTGTATATTTAAGTAAAAGATGAATCTATATAAATCCTTACACGCTTTTTAAAATGGAAAATGGATCTATGTACCAACCCTCTAATGATATTACTTTTGATGACCTTAAACAGAGTACAGTTCGCTAATAAAAATATATATTTTTGAAAACTTTAAACAAAAAGAAGGCCTTCTCCCGCACTTCGAATTGTGCCTTAAAACCTGTGATCCAACTTTGCCAAAACATTCCAGCTACTGGAAATGACCAAGATGACTACGTACAGTTGAATAAAGTTGATTTATACATGTATATTTATCTTAATCAATGTAAAAAGCCCGTATTTTAAACAACGTCGAAATAAAAGAACTACGTTTTATTGAAAGATATTTAGTTATAACATATTTATAATACGGTTCGTGATCGATCTGAACAAAACTATGTTGCTAATGATAACGGTGTAAGCGAATAATGCATTCACTATCAGAATTGAACAGTGAATTTAATTCAATTCATACAATAATAGTAGTTGGTTAGTTACCACAATCGTATTTAATGCCACCGATAATGAGTTGCGAGCGTTCTACAAGCCGCTTAAACTATTCAAATGTTAATTATTTATACATATACTACCACTGCTATATTCGTTTGATTAACATAATTAGATATTATCTTTTGTGGCACGGATGATATAATTTAATACTTTTTGGTTAAACAAAGCAACTATACACGGATACATCAACAATTAAGGCCAAAAATCAAAACCACGATGAGGCTCTGCCTCGGCTGACACAAGGACGTCAGGAAAAATTTATTCATAAGATCGCGTGAGTTGAACTATTTTCGATGCTATTCCGGTGTTAGTGTGGAGAAAATACCATAACTTTTGACAGTGACGTAATATGTCGTGGCGCTACGTCGTGATTTCTTACGGTGCTCGCGATAGATTTTCACAACGTGATACCTAATATTTTATGACGTCGTTCTGTTGTATCTACCACAGCGCAGTGTAATATCAACGTTAATACATTCTGCTCTAAGTTCCAATAAAAACGCATATTTATTTTGTATGACGCATTTCATACATATTCACGAAAGTCGTAACAACATTAAATGTCACGCTCTATCACGCTACGAATAAGAATTTACCCTACGCCAACAAAAGAGTCCATGAATGAAATTCATCAGAAAATTAATCCTTATGAAAATCCTGCAAATCTTTTGCTGCCCCAGTTTCGCCATTTTCATTACTTTTAAACATCTCATTCTTGTAAATAACAAACAAGAAGTTTTCCAGTACAATTTCTTATTAAGGTAAAATGGTAAACCGCAATGGAACCTCAGTCACTTAAGCCCTGAATCGTTCTACTGTATAGTGCTATTTTAATGAAAATGTGTGTTGTGTTTAAATAGTTTCCAAGTGGCCTGGCCGCTACTGAAAGCTACAGTTAAGGCTTAGTGTTTTTAATAAATTGTATGTATAATATCTAGTCGGCAAAATAATAAAAATACACTTATTTTATCTTAACATTCAAATTCAAGGTAGATACTTCATTTAAATGCGGATTATTAATCTAATCATATATGATTAAA
The DNA here is from genome assembly GCA_018235645.1 of Junonia grisea. NCBI lineage: Eukaryota > Metazoa > Arthropoda > Insecta > Lepidoptera > Nymphalidae > Junonia > Junonia grisea. The sequence continues at coordinate 11,181 of DVXP01001995.1, read as the reverse complement.
ACTTAGGTCTTTGAATTAATTTGTTATAAAAATATTCTTTATAATGATTTTAAGGGGTCTACCTTCTTTGGTCACGTAAAGAAAAAATTATAATACATACATATGATTGTAAGGTATATTCTCAAGTACAATTTAGTCACTTAATTTGACATCTTACTTCGACATCGAATTCTTGTAGGTGACATCTCATTACACGTAGAAATATGTCAAACCTGAGATATCATTAGCTGTTATCCGGTATAGAGAGCACAAACTTTGTTGAATTTTGTATATTGGCATTGGCAAAAGTCACAAATATCGTTGTCATTAATAAGGTAAACGCACCTAAATCCGCGGTATTTCGAAAAATGGCACCTAATTCTGGGGTAGTCGAAAAACGGCTTTAAAAGTTTTTTTTTATTCATAAAAAATTAATAAATAAAATAAACGTAAGACTTTATTAATAATGCCGTTTTCCGAATACCCCAGTATTCGGTGCCTATATAGTAAAAAAACCTATATAGTATCCACCAATCCGCAGTGGAGCAGCGTGGTGGATTAAGCTCCATACCTTCTCCCTAATAGGAGAAGAGGCCTATGCCCAGCAGTGGGATATGTACAGGCTGTGTGTATGAACAGTGCAGTGACTATTTGACATATGATTGCATTGATTTAAAAGCTTAAGCCGTGAATGTGACGTAAAAATAGTACCTAAATATCTTATTTTTCATATTCTTATTGAACAACGTCCTTTAGTAAACAGGCTAGGACATTTACTGAATGACTAATGCTGCTTACTTCAATTAAGTTATCCAATAATCGATTATAAGACTTACAAAATAAGCTCCAACATTGTTTGTTCTTAAAGTTATTGAGAAAACGGTAAAAGAGGAAAAAATATTTAGCAATAATATTGTTTGATGGACAAAAACAATTTTCTGAAGGTATTTTCTTTTGAGTCACGCACATCAAACGAAAATTTTCCGATGAAGTTTGATGTTTACCGGAAATACCGAGCCGGCCATCTTGCCTCGCGACCGGAAGAAGCCATTTTGAGGTGTCAGCGATTGATGGCATAGTACTAAATAAATGTAGAATAGACGTACTAAATTTATCAAAGACTATATTTTTGTTTAATTACATATTATTCAGGTAAAACTAAATAAAAATATAGTGAAACCTAGTTCAGTGAGATTTCATGGGTCCTGTAATTTTGTGTCTCGAGTGTCGCAGATATCCAGGTATACATAAATATCTGTCTCACTCATAGAGGTTTCCATCAATACAGATAAGGATACAGGTTATTATGAATAAGTAAGTAAAAAAACAAAATGTCTTAGTTACCTACAGACTACAGAGATTTATTATGCATATAAAATTTATTCGCTGTCTCAGTTATAAAGGTAACTATGACGATAAATCGGAAAAACGAGTCCCAGATAGAGGTTCGTTTCGTCGCACTAATGGAAGTAATTCAGGGGGCCCAATATGAGTTCCAAATATGGAGGTTTCACTTATCCAGATCCCATTTAACCAAGTTTCACTGTATTTAATATATCGTCGTTGACGAGTGAATAAAACAACAATACAAACGTAGTGTGATACGTTTACTAATTAAAGTGAATTAGTTTTTTCCTATAATTTTTAATAAATATAATTTTTGTAAATAATTATTCGCCATATCTGAATTATTTCGTGGTCTACCGCGTCAGATAGACGTAGCTATCGGAAGCAGGCGTGGCGAGCTTTTACAAAATTGCCAGATGTCTGTCTGTTTACGTTTTTCGTCTAATAAAAATTGGAAAATATCGCCTCATTTTGACTGAATGATGTTCCGTATAAAGAAGGCAATTTTAATAAATATTGTACATACTTTTGAATGAATGAAAACTTTGTACAAGAATTAGTATTAAATTTTTTTTAAATACTACAATATTTTTGTTTTAGTTACTAGTTTGGTAATTTGTGACATAAGGTAAGAAATAGGTATGTAAATAAGTTTTACAGTTGTAGCTGATAGGTAAAGCCAGTTTGTAACTTGGTAGCAGTTACCTAGGTTTTTCACGTTTAAAAGCATATGTAACTAGTGGACCCGACAGACGTTGTCATGTCAACCAAAGTGTCATAATAGTGTCTTTATTTAATATTTAAATAGAAATTTTCTTTGCGATCTTTCCATTTTTTTAACCGTTTAAATCTTCCCTGGACTTCCACAATTATTTCAAGACTAAAATCAGCTAAATCCGTTCAGCCATTCTCGAGTTTTAGCGGGACTAACGAACAGCAATTCATTTTTATATATATAATAGAGATAGAGATAATCTTAGACATGCCAAAACCGCTTATCATAACCATACTTCCCGTTTATAACACTTCAGCTATTCTTGTCATCCGAAGTACATAAAATACACACATTTTGTCAAACAATTGTGCCATTACCGTCTACGCAGCTGCTATATATCCATTTTATATTTTTAATCAAAGGAATTTATGTGATATAAAGAAAGTGCCGTCAGACTGGAAGCAGGTGTCTACGCATAATCAAGTTTCAACATTACGAATAGGCAGTGGGTACACGTGATTATCCACTAATCCGCAGTGGAACAGCGTGGTGGATTAAGCTCCATAACCTTCTCCCTAACAGGAGAAGAAGCCTATGCCCAACAGCGGGATATGTACAAGCTTACTTTTTTACTTTACACGTGATTGCTTTATTATGGCATCGTAATGACAGGTAATAATTCTTACTTCCTATACATATATGATACAGACGACCGCTCTGGTGTAATCAATACCTGGGCTAGAATAAGCAGATCCTGGTTAAGTCCGGGAAAAATACTGGGGTGATATAGGAACATAGGCTATATTTATTAGGTATTACAATAAAGATATTATATAAATTATCTTATTAAACATTTTTGTTTAATATGATTAAATATTAAATCAAAATCTTTGGAATAGAAAAAGTTGCGCTAAAATAGATCCAGTAGAGTTCATGTTATGTTCGAACAACACAGATGCACAGACACAGCTAAATATCTAATCTTTTAAAAGTCTGAAGAAATATTTCTTCTGTACCAACCTTAACACGAAGTCATCGAAAAAACTCGATCGGGCCATAATTCCCTTCCTCCGCCCTTTCGACTTCTAGTTAGCATACAAATGCCTTTCGGGATGCTTATTTTTGAAAATAAAAACGTTTCAGAAAGAAATTCTGCTTCAGCCTATTGAGGATATATTATTAAGAATGTATAAAACATTATGTTGGGATAATAGCTAATCTATTTGTAATGAAACTTTAATGTGTTGTCTGTAAGTGCCCGTTTTGTTATAAACATGGTTAACTTTATAATCCCCAGCCCATTAAACCTCTCTATAAAAGTGTATTTTCCTTAAAAATAGTTTTAATTAATTCTTAGTTCCTGATTTTAGTGCTTTTAAACACCCAAGACAACTTATATAACTTGACATTAAAGAATTTTAACAAACAATTACTTTTATGTATAGATTCAATTTGCCTGTATTTAGGTACGTACCTAAATCTAGGCAAATCAAATATAAACCAATTTATTTTTCAAAGCAGAATACCAACTACGTTTATTCAAACAATAACATCACAATTGCATCATATTTGTACACATTTCACTGCCACGTAATAGAATGCGGAGAGACAGCATTTTGTTCGCTATTGAAATTTTCTTTTATGAAAAATTTTCAATAGAAATATGACAGAAATGATGTACAGTCGAACGAGTATATTTGGGACACATGAAAGTATATTTATCTTATATTTATCGGATTATCCCATCTTACTTGTATTGTAAATATGGGATGATTTGCTTAGGATTTTGTCCGTAAGGTTTTTTTTGGTCCTTTTTTTGCATGTTTTTAGTTAGGAAACTATTTTTGGGAAGTGTTACCTGAGTTGCGGAGATTATATGGTTTTGTAATGTTTGCTGTTGATATGACGTATTAATTTGATGACATGTTGTATGGTCGTCTTTGTGACTGACAGGACGGCTGACAACCGTAGGTTCGACCCCCGTTTTGAACCATTATAAGCCATATCAATGATTGTTGGAATTAAGGTTTTATTGTGTTTGATTTACTTAAAGCTACGTTCACATTATTTAAATATTTCTTACCGTTTTTTTATAACTATTTATATACTTATAAAAAATATTAATTTTATGTGAAGATATTGTCAATTATTATGTGACGTTATGTGACGTCGTATAGGTACTAGTTATTACGATGCTCCTCGTAGATTTTAACACAGACGAAATCCTTACTAGCATTATAAATGGGAACGTAAGTTTGTTTGTTTGTCCCGTTTATCTCGTAACTATTAGACCGATTTTCACTATATGTTGCAGATATAAACTTAAAAGATTAAATATAGGATATCTTTTATCCCGGAAAAATATACTGTTAGCACGACAATATCCCGCTAAAAGCATTGTACATCAATATATGAATTGCTATAAATTTCTTATCCGAGCGAACATCGAGTTAAACTTATGTTATTTATTAATGATAAAAGATTTATTATCCTTCTAAGACTTGCGGTGCACTTTCTATTGTAAAATTTACTTTTAAAAAATATTTAAAAAGTATTTTATGTCTTTTCGTAATACGATGTACATGACCAAACGAAAGTTGGCTCAATAATGAAAAAAAATTATAGTAAATTAATTTTTTTTTAGAAATATTTTATAAAACTATCTTTTTGTAACAGATTGCTATTTTTATTATTTATTCATTTTTTTAATTAAACGCTGAATTCACATCAGTTTCAGTTCAAAATTTCAATGGTTAAACGATTCAGAAGCACAGAAGTCACATATAATATTCAAAAAGCCTTCAAAATATAGACTTGAAGCCTTAATATATTACACAGATTATAGAACACAGAGGAAAATACAAGGAAGAAGATTTAATACGGCAAACCATGACAATGTTAACGTCCACCGTTCAACCCACAAAGGCTTCTATGCAAACTCATATGTCACTCGCAAACGAACGCACTGCTTATAAATGAGGTTAGAGCAAACCGTGGTTTGAACCTTTGATAGATAGTCTGTCTTTATCTAACAAAACAATTTACCATAGAAAAGAGCGAGGCAAAAGGTGCCAAATTTAGTACGTACTTTTATGTGTATGGTTTGTTAATTTCCTTGATGAGTAAATTGAAACGCATGTGCTTATGACGCAAGCTATTTAATGTTTAACATTTTTGGGCGTTGGGCGGAATAATTGATACCTTTGTCACGTTCGAAGAAGAAAGTAAGAGGAAGGAAAATTGGCGGGAAAATAATGAATTGCGCAATTCGTCAATAATTTTCACTAAGATTAACCATCTTATTATCGTAATGTCCTTGGTTTATATTTTTGCAAATAAATAAATAATAATTAGTATAGAATTGAAAATAAAGCATTTAAAGGCTGTCTATGAAGAAATAAAATTGTGTTAAAGTGAGACTAAGATAATTTATGGAGAAGCAGGTATACTGTTGTTTGTCGTAATTTTAGTTGAATATCGTCTTCAACTAGGTACTACAATAAAATATCTTATTTTAGTACACTAGTAGATTATAGTAATTGAGAGTTTATCTACTTTAGCTGAAGTTAACTTTCAACCTATGCACTATAGAACTGTTTATTTTATTCTGTAACACCAACATCGTCACTAACTACATATAAAATAAGATTAAATAAATATTTTTGGAATTCCATAGTACCTAACAATATTTTGACGATTCGTACGTGCCTTTATTAGCCAACATAAATAAACTATGCTTTGAATTTGAGTTTGAGTTTGAACATGACCAAAAAAATTAAAATTTAAAAAAAAATTGAATAAGTTTTACACATTCCCCGAACCTTTTAACTGGACGATTTTTCAAAGTGACGATCCGGGGACGACAGTTTTCCACAAAGCCAATTGGTTGCATACAAACTTTGTTATTTTAGCTGAACCTTATAACAAAGGATATAAAGGCTATTTTTGAATGAAACGTTCCTGTCATCCCTTGTCCCTTGTCACAGCCGTGACGACCGCAAATAATTTACGACGAACGAAATTGAGAGACCGGTCAGGTAGTCACTTTATGACATCGCCACTGTTGACCGAAGAAGCGAATCATAGACTGCCGATAATAAACATTGGTATTAACTTAATTAACCTTTTGTGTTAAGATTGGGGGTTTACTTATGTTATTTATCTTCAGATATTTAAACAGTAATTGATTTAAATGTATAAATATGTGTTTGTAGGAGAGTCTAGCTGAACGGTTACAGTAACTAAACTCGCAATGAGGGCTACCGTTTTTGTGCTCACCAGTTGGCACTACTGTCGAGAAAGGTCCAATGAAGCTGTCTAAATCATTGTCAATAAGGACGCGACGAATGTCTTTACGAAAAATATTTAAAATCCCATTAAAGTGTTGTTTCAAAATAGTAAACTAACTACCCTCTGAACAAGCTGTTTCTTCGTCCGCTTAATTTTGCATTTCTTTTTCTTTATTCTGCTTTCAAATTATTGATAGTCACCGAGCTGTAACTCATTTTGTAATTTATTGAGTTTTTAACCAAAATATTTATTTATATTTAGAGTTTCATTTATTTAAACAGCGTAATCCTGCCAAAAACAGTGAATTTTGACGTTTAGTAGACCTGCCGCGATGCTAGCGCCTATAGCGGCGAATCGATTCGTGTTAGCCCTCATTGGGCTTGCTTGATGGCGTAAGATATTATATGGACCAAAATCCCAATCGCGCCAGACCTTAGTCCTTTTAGCAGGTAAAAAAAGTAGGGAAAAATCATGCTCATTTACGTCAAAGTAGCAAGCCTGGTTTTTGGATAGTTATAGCTATATATTAGTTAATATATTTGAGATTTTTACGGCGAGCGAACCTGAAAACCCAATTTTTGCATGCACGCACGCACGCAAACGCAACACTATACTAGTACCTACCTACATAATAACATTTTCTTAATAACGTATATATTCTTAAAATAAATATCAAAACCAGTTTCAGGGTGTAAATTATTGCTATGGCTTGAGTCCAGCGAATTCCTTGTACCCGTAACTTTACGACCCTGTGCCGGAATACATCAATATAAGACATTGCGGTGAAGGGTCAAAGGGCTGGAGTAAATAACAAGGCGTAAAGTTATTGAAGATCAAAGATCACAGTGTTAAGTGCTATGGTAAATATTGTTGCCACCCAGAATTATTATTGTTTTAAGCGTTCTATAACGCTGGCTTGTAACTATTTTGTTTGTACTGACGTTGATATTGTAATAAAAATTTATATATGTTATTAAATAAATATTTCGTTTGGCTAATAAGTACGTTCATCGCATTTTTACCCTGGAATGAAGGTAAGACGAGACCATTCTTCGTCCTGACGTGCTCCGCCTGCCACGAGCGGAAAACGCACGGGAGGGACAGCGGATGCACATACGAAAGAGATCCCGTAGCAGAGCCGTTTCCATGCTGATGGCGGCCATCGCAGGGTATTTTAGTGAGTACAATTTCATATAAACCGATCTCCCCTCAGAAGACCAATATTTGTAAAGATTTACTCTGCGTAAAAAATCATATTATTTAAATTATGAATCCTTTAAATCGCGAAAGTTTAAAATAAATGTAATGTTTATATTTATTTTAAATATAACGTTTATTTTTTTATTTTTTTTTGTCTAGTATTAGTTTATGTTTCTTTGTTGTATCTTTTCTCCTTTTGTACGATTTTGCCTGTCTACCTTTTAAGTTTTCTGTCTACATTTCTTCTTTATTGGGTATACTAGAAGAAATCTCTTCTAGGTATAAGTATACCTTTTAAATTCATTTTTCCTGTGACATATTTTTGTTTTAAAAGTTTTTGGCATGTTTAATAAATAGTTAAAAATAAAATAAATTAGTATTTGTTTGTATTTGCTTGTATATTTGTTGTATGATAAAAATAATAATAATTGACGGTAACAATACTTCATCATTAAGTCAATTTCATTTGCGGTCGCTTTGCGTGGTTGATATCGAATTATTAAACCGCCACATTCTCGATCAAAACAAACGTAGGTTTCGTCGAGAACGGCTTGTTTGGAAATTAATTGAAACCGCATTTTAATTAACTATATGAATTTCATATTACCGAAGTATCAGATTGTCCGGAAAATTTTATACAAATTAAACTCGTAGACTTGTTATGACTGTATAACACGATACGTTTTGAAAGTGATAAAAATACACTCATATTTTTATTAGTATTTTATTTTATAATTATTAAAAAGATTTCAAAAATTTGTTTCTTTTTTATCAGGAGTTTTCATACACAATACTTTCCACTCGCGACTTTGCTTACATAAACATAAGTATGTTCATAAAATGGTAAAAACACGACATTTTATTGATTCAAATTTAATTTAAAAGAGGAATACAAGATGATAATTTTGATACCTATAAACATTTATATCTAATATGTAACTAAAGTTGAGCTGCGTGGCGGATTACGCTCCTAATACATCTTAATTTATTTATTTGTTTATTAAGTGAAGAAGACTTTGTCCAGCTCTAAGTCATAGGTATGTACACACTCGTACTATGTATATGATCTGTCAGAGAGATTATACATAATTATATATTAATATATCGTGCTATAATATATATTATAGCAAGCTACCACACACTGAAAAATATACATTTTGCCTTCATTTGTATAGTGGTCTTCATATAGTAATATGCAAAAATTTATATTACGATATAGCTTGGTGACGTCATAGAAATATATATTATAGCTGAGTGTGCGGTCACTCGAAAATTTGTATAGAAAATGTATAGTAATATGCCTAGCTATAAATATATTAACATATATTATAGCTAAGTGTGTGACGAGCTATACATATACAGGCTGTAACTTTACATATAAATAAGAACAGGTGTAGAGACAATAATTTACCTACCTATTCCTGAAAGTGTGAACTGAACAAGATAATAATATAGAAGACGATCTAATTTATATTCCAAACGCCTATATATCCCAGATTATTGAGTTTGCTGGCCGTGTTGTTATTTCGGGTACAAAAGACGTACATGGACGTGACGTAGTTTGCATACTGAGACACGATACCTAACAAATTAAATTATCCAGGTTACAAGCAGAGGAAATTATGTAATTACAGTTACACGTGCGAATGTTTGTGTCAAAGGATGTGTGGGTTTTAATGTATGTAAAGTAAATTAAAATTAGTGTTCATAACATTAGGGGTATTACCGACATTGTTTATCATGGTTTCGTTTAGCTTACTTCTATGTAAAAGCATCATGACATACTTAACATTAAAAAAATATTCTTCAAAAGTTTTTTATGATAACGCTACCTATTTAACGGCCGACATGACCACGCTTTAAATGATGAAATTCAATAGAAATTGAGTACTTCAAACGAAATGAACCTTTACTATGTCAACTATATGACACACTTTCTGAACATTTTTTGATAACGTAACCTAAAGAAATATTTTGGCCAGAAATTTACATTCATAATGACGAGCTCACATCATGAGTGCAAAATGGTAGCCAAAATATCTACTTGAGTTTACGGTTACTATTCCCAGTACACAAACGCTCAATGCCTATAAAAATACATGTTCACAACAAATGCATCTAATCCATTTTAACAAATGTACGTGAATTATTGGTATTCTAGGACATTCCAGTCTATTTCGATAAATCCGGCGTAGGTGTCGAACCAATGGAGGCACGTCTAATATCCTACATGCTTCGAAATGCAACACATTGTTCACATATTCGTAACTGTAATTAATTTCAATACAATATATGTATGTATGTATGTACCTATTATGTACAAATCGTAAATGATACAAGAAATATATAATTATGATATACGCATAGCCTAAAACCAGCGGAAGATCAAGAGGCTTAAAACGACACGTCATTCGTCCAATTAAAATATCTAGTTTGAAAATTACGGGCCGTCAGGTGAACATCCACACACATACATGCATATATGCATACAGGAAATCTCAACCCTTTGGCTTCACCATATTTGGGTAAAAGCAGAAAATTAAACCATATCATCAATATATTAAGTAAGATAAATTTAACAAATAATACTGCTTTAAGTTAAAACATAACTAACACCCCTATTTTAAAAAAGTATAGTATAAAGATACACATATAGACATAAGACATGCACACATACACACATGTACACACGCTCACATTCACGCAAACAGATGCAACAAACGCACAAAAAGCCGACGCCATACAAAGTAAAGATCAGTTATTTGGCCATTCGTTTGAAAATTTGTCAGGCGCATATTTCGATATTTTTTCAAACATTAAATATTTGCTGTTGCCCATTCAGCATCGGGTTTTTGAGTGCACATCAAAGCGTTCAAAGTTCAAATGCGTATTGCTTGCAAAAACTTCAGCTCTATTTTACCGATCGATACTCAACGTTTCACTGATTTCTTATTTTTAAATCTATTCTTCTTCTTAGCATTTCTCACGGACTTTTTACCAGAGTCTGCTTTATCCTAGCTTATCTTCTATTTTATTGTTATCTAATTTATATTTTAGTCTCTGTCAATGAATGAACAAAATTAATTTAAAAAATTAACGCCTTTAAATAATAACAGATTGTGTTCCAATAGCCAAGTAAAACAGTTACGTTTCATAGCTATTCAAAGTTATTTTATTGGTTTCTGTCATTATAATATTTATTTCCTCCAACAACATAACATAAAAAAACTATATATTTAGAACAACTTGCACTAAAATTACACCATGTTTTCTTCTAAATAAATACTTATGCAAACAAACAGACGGCAGTTTGCCCCGTACCGTTGACGTATTATTTTTTAATTTTCCTAATGGATATCGTAGAGGCTTAGTCGTTACGCCTATTGTGAGGCGACGCGTACACTTACATTTAAAAACATGTTATGGGTATTAACATTGTGTACTGCTTTTCGTTTATGATTACTCGCATGAAATTACTTAGGTGGTTACTAAGTCACTAACCAAGAATATTACCCGTGGGGAGACGGGTTAGAATACAAATCTCCCATGCAGCTTGGACAGCATCTCGTAAAAGGCGAGTAACCAAAGCTCTCGGTGGTAGACTTCGGTCGAAGCTAATGTTACCACCCTGTGGGCAAAACCGCACCGCC
>DVXP01001994.1:0-13635 GCA_018235645.1 Junonia grisea | reverse complement strand
GCCGCGGACAGACAGACAGACAGACGGACATGGCGAAACTATAAGGGTTCCGTTTTGACTACGGAACCCTAAAAAGGATTTTACTAATTTCCATTCCTCCTACGATTCAATGTCAAATATACGCGAGCAAATCTGCCAGGTTCTACTATAAAATATTATATTTTAGTAATTTTGGCTTTCCAGTGACGATATGTACCTATTAGCAAACTTGTCCCAGCTTTGCTCGGTTACAATGTAAGTTGAATTTTAATCAATCTGTTTTAAGATATACAATTCCCTATTTCATTAATTTGATTGATCTCGTAAGTGCAATATCATGCAAAACATGTTTTCATCGAAGTAAGGTAAATTATTATTTAGTATTATTTACATATTGTTACACTTACATTATTAGTTACACTTACCTATATGACTATCACAATAAAAAAATATTTATAAAGTTATAAAATGCTCATCGCATTGCTAAATATTTTGAAGAAAAAACCCAAAGATGGATCTGTGTAAACTTCTGATAGGAAAGATATACATAACTGATCCGTTTCCAACATATATTTTTTATATTGAAAACTATTTAGGTAACCATGTATTGGAAAATAAAATTAAAACATATTAAAACAACAATTACTATTTAAATATTGTACTATAAGTCATGGTGAAACTTTTATACAAAAATACATTTATTTGTATATTTTATTACAAATAACGTTATAAGCTATTTTATACAAAATTAATAGCCAGGGTAGGCCGTGTCGATAAGGAGCACGTTATCGGACTTCAAAGTCTTGGTAGTGATGGTGAAGGGCACGTTGTTGTAGCGAAGCTTGCAGGGGCGGTCGGGGCGCGCCATGAAGCACAGCGTGTACAGAGCCGTCTCGAGCTCAGGGGAAGTGCCTACGAACATTGTTATCTCCGGGGCGTCTTTGGTCTCACTGAGAATGGAGTGTTGCTTCAGAATTAGTCCTTTCTGTAAAAATTAATGAGAATTAAAATTATTATATACGAGCTCTCCGCTTCGGGATTGCAGCTAATAAAAAAATACAAAAAGGTACTTAAAATAATAGCCTATATTCATCGAGGATAACGGAGCAGTCGTGTGAATAACTTTTTGAGTTTATTTAATACATCTTTCCCCTTTATAATAATAGTAGGTATACATGATATAGGACTAAAGATAACAATTTTAATTAATTTTTCCCCATAAAATATTTTAAGTGAAAGTTATAATTATTGTACACAAATAAAACTTACTCCAGACAAGTCAAGTTTGTCGATGTATCCCAAGTAGTTTGCCTTGTGGTCCATTTCGCGTTTAGCGAAGAACAACCAGCTGTGAAGACCTGTAAAACATCATAGGCAAAGAAAATTATTAACTTTTTTTATACATATAAGCAAATAATAATGATAGATATTTATTTTTTTAACAATTTGTATATTAACCCCAAGGAGATCATTTTGTAAGAGGAAGCAAATTCATTAAATAATATTCTTTTAAAATATAAGACGCACATTTCTCTTTTTTACTTACATTTGTTATTATAAAAATACAGATAGATTAATATTTCTTAAATTTGTTTTTTTTTTTACAATAACAATAGTAAAGGAAAGTTACAGCCTGGACATATCCCACTGCTGGTCATAGGCCTCTTCTCCTATTAGGGAGAAGGTTATGGAGCTTAATCCACTACGCTGCTCTATTGCGGGTTGGTGGGTATACATGTGTCAGAATTTTTTCTGGCACAGGCAGGTTTTCTCACAATTTTTTCCTTCACCGCTGAGCCCGAGATGAATTTAAACACAATTTAGCACTTAATAATCCAGCGGTGCTAGCCAGGGTTTGAACCCGTGACCTTTGGTTAAGATCCACCATTCACAGCTCTAGGCCATCTCGGCTCCTACAATAATAATAATATTAGGCAAATATAAATGAAAATAATTCAAATAAAAATAAATTACCGAGCACATCATTAGATTTGAGTTCAGCCATGAAAATGTTTTCAAAGGCGCAGCTGCACTTGCACAGGCCAGTCCAGTGGCGAGCGTATTTCGTGAACCAGATCTTCTTCAGCAACTCCACTTGCTCGTTGTATTCGTTCATTTGCGTCAGACCTTTAAAATGTTTATAATCATTTAATGGCATATAATAATATAATTGAGACGTAAATACAAGAGATTATTGCATGGGATAAGATCAAATATTTATTTCAGACAAATAAATATAAGACGGCTAATGTTGCATGCAATATCCCTCAATTAAATAAAATAGGTACATCATAATTATGTTCATAGTAAATAATTATATATTACTATCAAACGCTTAATTGTTATACCGTAATAGGTATGTAATACATAGTTTCTTTATATTTAATGTCTTGTTTCCGATGCAATTAATGCAACATAACTTCAACATAGTTCTTAAAAGTTTTATCTCACCGGTACGTTAATTAATAAGATCTGTTGGTAGGTACAAATAAACAATGCAAGTGCTATTTTTGTTGATAGCGTCAGTATCTGTCCTGCGATGTCTTTATTCGTGAGTATTTGCATTACTTCATTTGATGTAGTCATAGTTGTTACTCACCTTTGCTGACGAGGAAGTTCATCAGACTTCTGATCGGACCTGTGGCCAGAATTGTGTTGATGTATGTTATTTGTTCTGTTTCTTCCTGTAATCATAATTTTAAAATATAAAATATTTGTACAGATTTAGGTTTTTTTTATCTATATTTCCTATACCTATCTACCTAGACATCGGATGATTAACCAATGCAAATGCATTATTTCTAAAACGTAAAATTTTATAGTTTTTGATCTAATTTGTGTATTGCTATTTTTTAAGCATAATAAATATAATTCGGTATTTTATTATAATAAACATTGAAGAGTTTTGTAGATTCTTATAATCCTAGAAATATTTAGTGACTTTAATAAAATGTTAATTTTACCAACTAGGTAATTTAATTTATTAAAAATTGTGCGTTAAAATATGAATGTGTACTTTTCATTACTTTCTTTTCATTTAAGAGTCAACAACTTAATACAAAGAACCTAGTTATTCGCCTTAATTAATGTAAAAACAAGGAAATACATTATATGTAAACTTACATTGGGTGTTACGAATTCAGGTCTGATCACGTTCTTATGATAATTGTCGAACAGGGCAGCAAATGGTCTGATCGTCGGTCCATTCCACACGTTCTCAGGAACTGACAATAGGCTGTTAAAGGCGAAAATAATATTTAATTATATATGTGAAAATTGATCTTAATATTCACATTAATAATAATCGTGCCAATGATATATTTATCTGTTCTAACCGCCTGTGACCTACGACCTTGCGATCTGTTCCATTATTTGTGGAGAGTTGTTTATTAAACTAAATATCAGTTAAGAAAAATGATATAGACGTCGATATCTATGTTATGCCTACTCTAAACCATTTTTAAAGAATAATGAACAATATATTATTAACGTACAACAATTGGATATTTAGTAATAATAAAATATGCTCTATATTTTTCAAATTCAAAAAATGATTGCGAATACAAGTAAAAAAACGTATAGAGCTAACTATTAAAATTAATTTGTTAAGTATCTTTCCGAGTCTAGAGGTAGAGTCGACATTCCATACCAGCGGTGGCGTCACCACAAAGTGACATGACGTACCGTTTGTACGAGTACCATAACGGACTTACTAGGTAGCACTTTGTTGTTGTATATTATGTAATGATATCTCGTATAAGCTTGTAATATTAAGGTAATAATCAAAACATCAAAGGCTAACGCGTTGGTAAGGACTAACATATCTGCACAAAAAAAAAGTGATTAAGTATATTTTATAATTTTATCCTACTTCCTTGTAATATTATAAAGGCACAATATTTTAAAGGATATTAGTTGCTCTTTCACGGTAAAACGGCTGAACCGATTTCGCTGAAATTTAAAGTGGTTATTGCTTTTATTTTGGATTAGGACATAATCTACATTTTATCCCGAAAAAAATCAAAGTTTCCGCGGAAATTACATACAAACATAACATACGCGGACGAAGTCGCGGGCAGTATAACCAGTAAAGAATATAAGTAAAGGTATATTTGAGATGATAAAATTTGTATTAAATATGAACATTAAAGGAACAATGACCATCATATGATTGCCGCTATTTATAAAAAGACTTGATTACGCTATTTACATATTAATAGTGCTTACTTTGATTGCGCTTCGTCGTTCTTGGACATGGGACTGGTTTTGCCTTGCAAATTGACCTGAATGTAGTTGAACGCGTTGTTAATATCCGCGTTGAACATTTCTTCGCTGATACGGAGCAGGTCATCGTCAGTGGTCGAGTCTTGCACTTGACGCAGCATGGTCTCATAACTTTTCTTATGGGCATAGTCGACAACTCCTCCAACGACAGTTCCGATTTGTTGCAATGTATTTCCCGCGGTGTTCCCCTGCTGGCCGGTTACCGAGTTGCTGATCAGATTCGGTAATATGCTGTTAAAGATTTGACCGGCAGCTGATGCGATGTCATCGGCGCGGCAAACCGCCACACAAAGTAGAAGAGCTAGAGCGAGTTTCATCCTGGACCAATTCAACGTTTGGAGTAACGCGATCACGGCGCACTAGTGATCTCTGAGACCAAATCGGCTAAGCGATACTGCACGACCTTTGGGTGACGTCATCGCACATTTATAATATACGGCATGTTATTGAGATTCAAACTGCGGATTTCCAGTTTTAGAAGCGGTGACTGCCCTGAATAGCTGATGCGAAATGCTACCTTTTAGGCACGGTAAACAAATTTGACCTCCATGTTTAATTTTGAGGTGGTTTTGCTAGATCACGAGGTATTGAATATTACGCCAGTCGTATTGAATTACTGTGCGTAGGTTTTTGTCAACATCAGGATACTAACAATGTACGATCTCTATTTGCAGCATCATCAGCATCCTTTTCCTAATTTATGTAAATGGTAGTGTTATGTTTTATTTCTAACGCCGTTACAGAAGAGAAAAATACTTATAAAGCGAATTATCATATGTATAAATAAATATTTATGTTATTATACTTTCAATATAATAATAGTGATTGGAAAGGGATATATTTTAATGTAACTTTTATATCATCTTTTTATCTGATTCTTTTTATATTTCACTCTTAAAATAACTTTAAAAAAGGTTTTGAGGGCAGAATATTAAAAGAAAATATATAAAAAAAAATAACAAACTCTTCAGCTCTACTTATTTAAGTACCGATATTTAAAGAACATTCTGCGTTATTTATGTTTATATATGTACTTTATCTCATATCATTATGATGTATCCTAACCACATAGACTATTCTAGAATAAAATATACTTCAAAATGGATTGTCTAAAAGAAAGTCAGAAGAGAATCATTAACATGTTCAGCAAACGGTTGCAGGCGAGCGCACATCTGCAATGCAACCGTTGCGTGCCGCGCAGATGCGCTGCGGGAAAATCGTATTTTACTTTATGTATTATGCATCACCATCCCGATGTACCGAGATCTTACCGTTCCGTATGTGTTAACATCGATAACATCTTAAAAGTTTTATTGATAAAACGAATTCGCATGTTTTTGGTATCTTGTATCACTTATTATCAATGTTTTCACGCTAAAGATATTTCTTTGAAATTAATGTTTATGTAATAATAACTATTTATACCAAAAAATACCTAGATGTTACATTAGCAATTAAAAAATGAAGCGATACGTATACTGTAAGTACGAATGTTCAGAAATATTGTTGCAAGAAATCCTCTAAATTGAGAAATAATTTTTTGCACCTACGATTACAGGTACCTATGATATGTGTATGTAGTTACACCATAATTCACAGTTACATGCCGTGCTATTTATATCTTCATTTGAAGCTTTATAGTTTACAGTATCTTCCGCTTTGAATAAGTAGTCAGTCAGTGAGTAGGTACCTATTTTGCGATTTAGATTACAAATGAGATCATAGTGGGATAACATTTTAGTGCAATTTTGAAACATTGAAACATTAATTATTTCCTAGATAATTAATTATGATATTCTAACAATATATTAATGGATCTCCCATTAATATATTGTTAGAATAGTTACAGTAAAACTAATTAATATTAACGAAAATAATCTATTGACGTTAATTAATTAATAGTTTAAGTAATTTTTGACGTTTAATTTCACATTACGTTAAAACTTGAAACCTTTTGATGTGCACATTATAGAACGTTCAAAATTATAAAAATCGTTTACCATTATCAAATCTCATTTAAATAAAACATTTATAATTCAACCTCTATATCGAGAAACATGCTATCATGAGGTCACGCTGGCTGAGGTCAACCAAAAGCCAACCAGCATTACCACTTTAGTAGTGTTCCGAGAACGCTGATACGACCTCTACAAATATTTACTGCCAAACAATATTCGCTGATAATATTGCTGTGAGCATCTTGTAACGTTTAGTACACAGTGAGAAGTGCCAGGCAGGTTACGTTGTGAGGAAACATGAAGATTTACCCGCTCATTTTGTTGTTTTCCTTATGTTGCGTCGAATGTAAGTTTTTCTTTGTCTAATTTTTGTGGTAAAACTATTCTGGTTTCTAAGTTCTTAAATGACCCTTTAAGTTTTATTATCCTTGTGTGGTGATGTTGTTGAAGTTATTTTTACTTTTATATTTTTGACGTTATTAGTTTTAATTTCTGTTTTAAAACTGTGTTCATTTTTAAAACAATATAAGCTTTGATTAATTTAAACTTTATTTAATAAAATATTTGTTTTAAAATGTGGAATAGTAAATCTATTTGATTTTATTACAGGTCGCAAGGCTGTTTTGCCGATTAACAAAAATGCCAACATTGATTTTATCAACATGGAGGCAGGTGGAATGAGAGCTCCGCCTAATCGCCCAGCACCGGCACCGGCTCAAGGTCCATCTCCAACACCAGTAAAGCCAGTTGCTCCTGCACCAGCTCCTGCACCGGCTCCTGCACCTAAGAGTCCTCAACCTCAACCAACAACTGCTTCTCCACCCAAGAGTCCACCGGCAACTACAGCCGCACCCGTTTCTCCAACTAAGCCCGCGGCGACTAAAGCTCCTACTTTAATCACCCCAAAACCTGTAAACCCCACTCCAGCCACTAAGCCGATCACCACTCCAGGCCCCGGAAGTGTTAAGCAGCTAATTACATTTTATGACAGTCAGGGCAAAGCTAGCCCCATTCGTCCTTACACATATAGCCAGGCTGTAAAACAAGGTTAAATAATTTGAAGGTTAAAAATTAAACCTTTTTACTATTTTCATTGGTCTTTTTATTTCTTATACAATTATTGTCCGTCCAATTTAGCAAACACTCGTGTGATATTAGTGCGGTTTGTCTTTCTAGAGTCAATGACCGCTACATCAGCCGGATACATCTCGTGACAGAAAAGGCACATTAAGGCGTAAACAATTGCCGCAAAGCCTCCTATTGTAGTAGTGAAAGTGGCGACCAACGTAAAACATGGGGGTGCGATTGTGTACTAATTTATATATGGACTTTTAAGGATATACAAAATAACTATACGATATTATGCAATCCAGTGAAAGTTAAATATTACGTTTGGAAAATATAACTTTCGAAATTCCACATAGATTTATTCAGTTTAATTTTCGTATGAAAGTGAAATTCAATGTTAAATTATTAGCCCGTGTTAGTCTGACTCGCGGATAACGTATCATTCTGTGCAATAAATAACATTAGGAGATAAATAAATTATAATTTCTGTCAATATTTTGCTATGTTATTGATTTTAAAATTGCTATTTTATTACCCTATTAGAGGTACATATACGAATGTATAAATACCGTATAAATATGTGTTATCACATTAATACTCAATCATTGATACGTAAGTAAGTAAACTACTTTAAACAACCCGTTAATTACGGTTTCTGCGATGGACTGCCCGCTACATAGCTCTTAATAGTGCTATCGATATGCTGTATGCCTACAGTACGAAAAAAAAAATTTTTGAAGAAAAGTTTTTTTGCACGACCTGTTTATTTTTGTCTGAAAGTACGCCCTGTAGATAAGCAATAACTACCTAAGTATTACCAACATCGTTCTATTCAAACTGCAAATAAAATCAATTGCAATAGAACGTAGTAACTTTTTTTATACATAATAGGTTTTTATTTGCTACTATAATTATGTTATGATAAGCTATCGAATTAAAAGCATTTCTATATCAATTTCTAAGCAAATTGCTTTCGTATATGGTCAGATTAATATTAGTTTAGAAATTCAAAAGTCTGACAAGACTTTATTAGCAATATATTGTTGTACAACCTTGACAACTGGCGTCCGGGTAAAAGGGGGCGGATGGCATGGCTGAGCAAAATGTGCCACTTTCACTCTCGTCGTGAGTCACAGCTGTTACGTGGTCAGGACCTCTACGCTCTCAATGGAGTCGTATTGTGCAACGGCCAAATGCGAACCGCATTTAAATTTAATAATAACAAACAATGATTCATTATGTCTGTTGTCTGAATATTATATAACGAGACCTACTGGTCTTAATTTTTATTTATATCTACCTGTGTACCTACCTAATATTAGTGATTTATGAATCAAATAATGTTTGATATAGAGTAACACTCAAAGGTTAAAAATAAAATAAAGTTGTGTATAACATAGTTATATTATTTAAATATTCATTATTCACACATAAAAAAAGAAGGAAAAAAAAAATAAAATAATGTGCTTTCTATGATAGTGATTGAATATTTATTCAAGAAAAGCCATGTAGACAATCCCACTTTTTATTTTTTATTTTGTATTGGATTTTATATTATGATGAGTTCATATGTTTGAAAGTTTCAAATTGCTTGCAATTCAGTACATTTTTTAGTCGTTACTGTCGACTCAACTATCAGAATTGCACTTAACAAAAATAACAGTACCTAATAGACCCTAGCCTAGCCTTCTGGGTCAAATATATTACCAAAAGTAATGTGAAAACCAATGTAATATCTACAGTGGCTTAACTAGAACGGGTTACGCTCGGGGTGGACTCGGACTTTTGCACCCCTTTCCTGTGCGGATAATTTTTTTTGCAATGCAGGTTGTTGGTGACGTTGCTTCATTCAACATTACTTTTCGTCCAGTTTTTGTCACGCACTTTACGAACGACCCTTTTTTAGGAATTCGTCCAGTCAAACTTACACCCCTATTCTTAACCAGGTTTCGTTACTGTTCCGCGGCACACTTTCCAGATGATTTGTTTTAAGGATCCAGACGAAATTATACCATACTCCTTAATGTACCGCTCCGAAACATTTACACACATTTTTCACTTTTCCCACGCAGACTATATCTTTAGTATTATAAAACAAACAAAAAATTAGAAATTATAATTACGTCGATTCGTAAACTTTTCAAAACCGGTAAATTAGATTATATAACTAAATGTAACTTAAATGTAGAGTTTCGAATCATCTGTAAGCTAACTGGCTGATCTCGTTCATCACATTAATCTCAGGAAGTAAGAAATCGAAACTAGAAGTTATTTGATTTTAAAAGGTTTCGATGTTTTATTTATGACTTTCTTTTTCTCTTATGTTTAATGGTGCTTTAACGTCTTAATATTATTGTCTGCGTCGGACTGTAATAAGCAAGGCCTAGGTGTTCATTTGATTGTTTAAATGGAATTTTCTACTTAATAATAAATACCTACTTATATATAGAAACACATACACATCGGGGAAGGTTGTATTATATGGATCGATTTAGCATACTACATTACTCTAAATGAAATGGTCATGTATGAACTTTAAAAATATTTATAACTTGATTCTGGAGCGAAACTTTTTACACGGCTCTAGATTTATATAAGATTAGGAGCATTAAAGGTAGATTTGAAAGACCAGACACGCAATTCCGAGGGAAATACATAGTTTATCTTCAAACAATAGACGTTCTACCTTCCAACTAATCTGCACACAATGACAAAGTATCGTTTTGTGACTGCATACCTTCTTCACTTGGCGAAAGTTTTACATTTTGTTGTTTTGTGAAAATTCGTTTAAAAATTTAAATAAACTATCATAATATTTAATAATGTGCATTAAGAACTACAGAATGTTTTATTTTATATTTTAATATCAAACATTAGTATAACTGGTTACATTGACTAGTATAATACATGTTTGATGTACATAATTATATTATATAAATAGATATTTATGGTGTCTAGTTTTATGGGAATTGAATGATGTTTCATTAATTAAAAGTAAACAAGTAATAAAATTATATTTGTTATACTAATTAAATCATTCATAAACACAATTATAATGGATACAATATATCAAAATTTTAGGGCCTCTACAAACTATCTCTACCTAGCTAGCGTAGTCGGCAATCGGCTGACTTGACCGATTTATTCGACTAAACTACCGGTGGGTGCGTGGAAATGCGCCTGAGTAAGTTGGCGAGGGAAATTCATGTTACCTACGTATTAAAAATACTTTTATCGATCTATTTCAAATAGTCACAATAATTCGATAATTATCTCATTATTCATATGTAATGATTTAACAAAATCATCGGCCGACAGATTAAAAAAGTCAGCGATAGCAATTAAAATAAAAGTTTTAATTTCACGTTTTATAAACATAAAAAATTATAAAGTCTGATTTGACGCATACAATTCAAATTAAACTTAGAATTGTAAAATAAAATTATAATCGCATCGCATTATTATTCATTAAACTGAGAAACGAGATCACTCGGTTTAATTCAAATTCTAAACTTTATGATATCTCGAGGATTTTCTCTTTACATCCGTTTATGACTCTCACTTTCCTAATAGTTATCTGTAAGGCTTATTACAAAATGTTTTAGATCCGCCCCCATTCCACCGGCTCGCGCGTCACCGCGGCTATTCACTCACGTTGAATAACCGACGCCTGTTTCATTTTAATGGTTCCTTTTACGTATACGACTTACACAATACGTAATTTCGGACCAAGGGTCAATGCCATGTTATTACGCGTACGCACGTAGGATTTGCTGCACTCAATCTATGATGTGTTAATTATATACTTTTATCGTGATGCGTTGTTCTATCTTTTTGATTTTGATTTTTTTAATTTGAAGAGGAAATCATTAAATTACCCTATTATTTATTGACTTTTTATTAAAATTTTATCTATAATAATCGAATTACTTTTACTACCACTTCCAGGAATAAGAGCATTTCAACAATAACAACATAATCTTTTATATATATAAAATTCTCGTGTCACAGTTTTCGTTGCCATACTCCTCCGAAACGGCTTGACCGATTCCTCTGAAATTTGGTAAGCATATTGGGTAGGTCTGAGAATCGGCTAACATCTATTTTTTTTTCATTTTTTTGACAATTTTTTTTTTAATTTTTTATGGCAAAACAACGTTTGCCGGGTCAGCTAGTTATAATATAAATATGTTAAGTATAAATATGTTGTAGCTTCCGTACGACCGATTGTTTATTGTTATCAAAAATAGCACTCCTTTAAAAATGTTACTATTCGCATTGTTTTCTCCTTTAACTGTGCTATTGTGTGTTTACCACATACCATATGCTGCTTAAGAATATTGCTGCTATTTATCATTATACCAATTGGATTTGGTGAGTAATTTAACCCAATTCTGTTGTGACACACAATTGTTACGCAAAGCGGATCTGAAGAACTGCGGAGCTCATTGAAATACAATAAGTAAAGTGAAATTATTTCGCTCGCTGAAGTTTGTTCAATTGCTTTTAGTTATTTATAGGTTTACGAAAATATTTGGAATTCTGCCAAGTAAATGTTTTATTAAAGTGTCGAACCCTCGTTTCACTACATTCCTTTTTATTATTTCTTATTGGTAATTGTCACATACGGTATAAACATTTGATTATAAAATATGTATTAATTAGCTTGTAATTATAATTTTTAAAAAGTCAAACGACCTGCTGGCTGCTTTAAATTTCGTCTGCCATCGATGAAAATTTCTAGCACCGCTAACCACCCAACGGCCACGCAGCTTAATATGTTATTACCTTAAAAACGAATAAGACAAGGAGAAGGGGTTGTAAATGAAGGGGAGGAAAGTGATGAGGGAGTTACGCTTTTGCTTCCCCTAAAACTTAATTGTTGAGATACAATTACTTAGTTTCATATAAAAATTTTTGATATATCGTGAAAAAATATATAGCTTGGTGGTTATGGTTCACCATGTTCATTATTATTTATTAATTCCGATATGACATTAAGTAATTGAAAATGACCTACGAAAAATAATTTGAATTTCACTAGCTTCGAAAACTGTACATTATAATTTTCTGGGTGGTGACTGCAAATTTCCTAATTCAATTTAAAATTTTAATTCCATATCAGTCGTAGTGTGGTGGTTTAATTTCTCATTATTATTCATATTTATTTTTGTACTAATGTTTTATGAAACTGTGAATTGATACTTGCATTTTGGTGTTCATGTAAAATGTATTTTTAGAACTTAGCCGAGGAGCCCCACTGCTAAAGGAAGTACACGTAGAATAATCCAAAAAAGTCGTCACATACTTCTTCCATATCTAGGTCCTCTTCAATCTTTATAAAATTGTCAATACTAGATTATTTGTATTTATTTTACTATATCCTCTGTTCAAAATTACAATTTCGCTTTTGATTTCACTTTTACTGTCACCGATTATTGCTCGTACTAAATTATAACTTGCGGTTGGACAAGTTTTCGTATTAGCTAAAGGGCAAGTGTAAAATTAAGCGTAACAGTGAAAAGGGAATTTATTACGTCCATAAATTTATAGAATGTGCTTTAATCTATGCACTTTACCACGATTGATTTAGTATCGAAATATGTTTGTTTTGGTTATTTGTGTATTCTTTTATAGTTAAATATTCGATTCTACTGGTATTAGTAGTATGATTTTGTTTAAAATACATGATAAAACAAATGTAGGTATGTTAGGAATTTGGTATAAAGAACTTTTATTTTCAATTGGTTTAAAATATTTATATAATGATATGAAAATGTAACGTAAAATGGAAATCCACCACTACAATATCGCATTTCCATTATAGAAAAAGAAAGTTAAAAAATACCTTACCTTGCATTGTTCTAAAAATGGGTATGAATTACTAATTGTGGGCATATAAATTATTTTTATCAGCGAGTCGTCTCATGTGCTCTCGTAACCGCCCGCTGCGCCCGCACAGAAATATGAAATTTACGGAAAGAGTGAAATCGAATAAATTGCCCATTGTAAGGTGCACGAATTTGGCAAGCATTACTTTCTGTTTTAATCTCGACATGCGCAGTGGCAGCGGTACGAGATAATGCTGCGCCCGCGCCGCTGCGATTAGTGCCGGTGCTGCTTTTACATTTCTCTCATGTGTAACTATTAGATGTTCGATGACTATAGAATTTGTAAATTGATACAAAATTATAGCGTTGTTTGAACAAATTATCATTTAACCGACGAAAAAACCGAGGTTCTCAAGTTATTAGTAGGTGTAGTAACACCGGGAGAGGCCGCGGACGTGCTGCGAAAGCGATCCCGTAGTCTCTCCGTTTTCCGTGCTGTGGCGGCCATCGCAGGG
>DVXP01001993.1:0-13635 GCA_018235645.1 Junonia grisea | reverse complement strand
GACTATTTTCCTTTTAAATTCATTATATGTATCTACTATTATCATGATTTTTTTATATTTTTAGAAGCAGTAGTTTAGTCGGTAAAGGGGGGGGGGACACTACAGACAAACAGACGGACATGGTGAAACTATAAGGGTTCCGTTTTGACTAAGGTCATTTATTGCTGTAGGTAAGAAAACACTAAAAATGACCTAAGTAACGATCTTAAAATAACATAATTACATACTTTCTATATCCCATCTCAATTATATTTATTTAATATTTTATGTGCCTCTAATATTTTTTAACCTCTAATATAAGAATAGAGTTGTTTTCATATAAGTTACCTTTTGCTATCCCGTCACGGCTTCGAAGTGGTATTCCTAACATTTTTCAATATTTAACTCTACTTTCATGAGGATTTATTGTAGTGTATTCTTCCCGGCAGCCTATTCAATTCACACAATCAAATCTTTCCTTTTTATAGGATTAGTATAGTTAGATACTTTTAATAAGTTATCACTACAATTTCTTCCACACCAGACTCCTATAACAAATAGTAAACATACTTGATGAGAGTTTCAATAGGCTGGTTGTTGTAGGCAGTCTGCCGGCCGCCCACCACGTTGCCCAAGCACTGCAGCGTGTACAGCTGGCCGAACGGGTTCGACTCCCGCGGGTCGCTCACCAGGCACACCTGGAAGCAAAGATTAAATGGTAATCATTTATTTATTATTTGTTAAAAGTAGGCGTTTATTTCATTATATATTTATTTAATGGAAATTACCAAAGTTGTATGAAATATGACATGACGAAAAGTATATGTAAAAGTTTATTTAAAGTTAGAAAACTAAATAATTTCGATAACAGTAGACACGTTAGTTTTAGCATGCTCAAGTATGAGGTAAACTTGCGCAAATTATTTTTACACAAGTAAACGCGATTGCTGTCTACCGTCATGACCGTGATCGTCACTGATATGCACTATTATCGCAATGTCATTTGATGACATTGGCGAAAAAAATGCATAACAGAAACCGTAGAAGGACATGTCATAGATAAGTAACCACATAAAAAATGAAGCAAAAATTATTGCTTTATTCTTCACAAGCTTTTTCCCACGGTTTTGTCCGCATGTCATTTATTGCTGTAGGTAAGAAAACACTGTTCCCGTGGGAATATTTTATTTTTCCGGCATAAAAATATTCTTTTATTTAATCTAATTCCACCTTTACAAAGGGAAAATTACTTGCTAATCGGTTCAGAAGTTTTGGTGTAAACAAAAGTAAAGTAACAGCCTGTATATGTCTCACAGCTGGGCATAGGCCATTTCTCCTATTAGGGAGTAGGCTAAGGAGCTTAATCCACCACGCTGCTCCACTGCGGGATGGTGGATGGTCTGAATTTCTTCCGACACATGAATATTTCGTCACATCTATAATATATATATTTGATGCAATAATTGCCTTATCGTCCACATTATAGACAGGTTTCACGTGTTTGTTGTAGAACTCTTGCGGGGTGAGCGGCCCGAAGGTGTGGTAAGCTTTCTCCTTGTTGTAGTACTCGAATGTGAACTTGTCTGGTGGGGTACCTGAAGTGAGATATTTCAATTAAATAAACAGAACTTAAATTTTATGTAAAAAATTTTCTAGTAGCACTGCCATATAGATTTGCCAGAAGGCCGGGAAATCCGTGATTGGCCTTGAATTTCCCGTCTCGTCCCGTGTCCAGTAATTAAACCTTATTGTCCCGGAATCCGAAAACCTTGATGGATGACTTTTTTTAGGTGAAATGGCATTTGAATGACAGGGTTCCGGCACTTTCGCACTGGTTGTTCTATACTTGTCCCGGATTTAATAATTTTCTATCTGGCAACCCTGCATATCTTAGACGTTGCTTATAACTTTTTAATCGCACGATGTTAAAATTATACAAGCTCTGTAGACACACATGTCGAAATTTAACAACAATACTAAACTATGTCATGAAATGATCACATTAAAGATAATATTTGCTAACAACTGGTAACATTTTTTAAGGAATATGGAAAAATCCTTATGGAATAATTATATTTTATATCGATGGATGAACAAAATTTCTCATAATTACATATAAAATCATATATCTAGCTTACGATATTTAACACTTACCGAGACACGTAGCGACAATGTTGTAAATAACAGCGATCTGTTTGTCGATGGCGGCCTGTATCTCCTCGTCGGAAGCCATCGCCTCCACGAGGCAGCGCAATTCTTTGGCATATTCGCGTAACTGTTGAGGTTATAAATAATGTATTAAATAACGTCTTATAATGATATTATACATAGATGTGAAAGTAAAACTCTTATCTGTGTCCTTATTACCTTAGCCATAAAAAAATATAATTTATTTTATAATAAAATTGACCATAAATGGTTTAACGATTTAAAGGCGAAAACGTTAAAAACAGAAAGATAATGTTCTATGTTTTTATAAAATGACAACATACTCGTATAATACTAGATTATCAGATAGTTGTTCTTGTGTTTTAGTCCTACTAAGAGTCGTGACTTTGTGTAATTTAGCTTACAACCCGCAGCCTCTCTGTTTCCGTGCTGATGGCGGCCATCACAGGGGTTTTCGTGAGTAGAATCTCACTTAACGCGATCTCCCCCCCCCCGCAGGAGTCGAGATACAGGAGTCGGAAATCTATGAAGATTTACCCCGCGTCAGCAAAAAAAAGTTACCTTGGTCTTGATGAGCGCGTTCATGTGCAGGCTGCGGCGTGAGCTGAACGTCTCCGGGAAGCACTTCTTCGGCATGAGGCCGTGCTTGTTCACCAGGTTCACTATCAGGTCCCACTGACCACCATCGTTTATGGGATCCTGGTACATAGGAATAATTTCCAAGTTTTAGTAGGGTTTGTAATAATTAATTAATTTTATTATTATTATTAATTAATTGATTTAATTAATCTTTTATAAAATACTATTTTAATAGGTGATAAACAAAGGTCGGTTAGCAACTTAATGTTGACACATGAGCGTCACCCATGAACACCAGATTATCAACTACTACATAGACAACTTAAAAAAGAAGAGATTAACCATATATACATGGCATGGCATTAAAGAAAGATAATGAAAGAACGACGGAGGGAGAGAAGAAGAAACTGAAAAGGGGAAGAGAGGACTGAAAAGGGGATTTATGCTCCTACTCTCTACTCTCACTGTACAAAATGCAATGAGTTTATGTAAATTGAGGAAAAGAGCGTAGATATTAATAAATTTAATCCAATTTCTAGAAATCACCTTAAATTACTGAAAATTTATCCTGTTCCACTTCCGAAAAGTCCTGAATAGCTAAAGTACCCCCTCAAGGTTTATTTTGAAATATCTATTAATCTTTTTTTAGATAAATATTAATAACAAAAAATGTAATTTATCACCTACACGCGACAAAAGTTTTTATTTGTTTATGCAAATGTAACATTTGTTATCTGATACGAGTGTGATAACTTGTTATCTGATTCACAACGTATTATGTAAGTGTTACGATAAGAAAAATAATATTGCAATTTTTTATCTGCGGATGCAAAATGATAAGATAAAAAAAACCATAATAAATAATAATTACAGCCAATTACAGATAAAATTTACTTAATAGGAAAAAAACCGCAATCTCATAAACAGGAGCATGTCTATGAGAAATTACCAAATGCATTTATTATAATTATTCTTTATAGCTAATACCTAAAGAAATAACAATAATTTACTGTTGTGTAAATTAGTCTATTTCTAGCAGGCAGCTTTTTTTAAAAACTTACTTTTAGGAGAGAGAATCGTACTTTAGTACCTAGCCCAGGTTTCACATTTTCAGCTCTTTTTTTGCATAAAAATTTAAAAGCTCAAAATCATGAATAATAAATTTCAGTGAAATCGTTATAGCCATTACCTAGATCGCCAGTATAAAATAATGAAATATACAAGAATCACTTGTTTCAGAGGATTTATATTATATTTAACGTTAATTTTTAATTAAGCACTAAGAATTATACCTTAAGTAAGAAGTTGACTAGACGGCCATCTAATTTCTCTCCTTGTTTGGCCGTTTCCACAATGTTGTTCAACCAGAAGTGGGACCGCTCTATCTTGTCCCAGAAAAACAGGTAACTGTAAATAAAAAATAAATAAACTAATTTCTTAACACAATTATATAAAACTAAGTGTTTCAGTGCCATATATGAAGCAGAATATTGCTTTCTTTATCCAAAAATAAATAATAATGTTTTATCTATTACAGCTGTTCTTTTAGTTACGTGGTTTAGAGGTAGCTAGTGAATAAATAACATAATTATGTGGAGAACAACATTATATAGAAGACAAGATATAGCAACATTATATTATAGATATTACTAATAAAAACCATGCTCACCTTTGAGAAAACTCAAATTCCTCAAGACCATATTTCTTCATGAAGGGCAATCTCATTACATTAAGGGCGGCGAACAGCCAACATCTGCCAGTGTTCTCTTGATTCGTCACCGGCTTACCTTCTGATTCCAACTGTTAGCAAACGTTTCTAATTTCATTTATTTTTTTATGCCAATGATTATAATGTAAAAATTATAAAGGATCAATACAAAAAGATTATTGTTCTATGGTAGTTTTGAGAGTAAAAATACACTTCATGTGTGAGAATGAAATTAATAAATCTGATCATTAATTTAATTTTTATTTCATTTTATGACAAAAGAGCACGTAAAGCCGTCGGTCCCAGTTGTTATCAATAACACCTGATAATGATTGTTACTCATAGTAGGTAATATTCTAGTCTAAATGGTTACTGGCTTGCCCTCTGGGTTGCGGAGGTCAGACGGCAATCGCTCTGCGTAAAAACCAGTAACCTGTCAAAACTTAGGCTTGAATAAAGCAGACCCTGGTTAAGTCCGAGAAAAATGCTAGGAGGAAAAAAAAACTTTACTTTGAATAGTATCATAGTTATGTATATATTTTTAAAGTATTGAATAAAATATTTTACATTGTGACACATTATGTATAGCTTAGAACAGATTTGTAGATTAAACCTTAAAAAACTTTAATTAGGAATAACTTATTTACCTTAATATTATAGACATGTTGGCATCTATCGGTCCTTCGTTTGCTGATGGCGATTTCGAATGGATCGAAGCGAGAGCATGCATTTTGAGCTAGTTCGTTTATAGGATTTGCATAGTAGTTAGTCCTTAATTTATCTAAAGCTTCAAGACTCAGCGGTTCTGTAAACAAGTCATATTAAATTAATTTTATTTAAATTAATGAAAGTAAATAAAATGCCTGGCAAAAACGTAACTACAGCAAGAGCAGGACTAGAATGTTACAGATGTGAAAAAATCGTCCATCTTAACAATTTAATTTGCACCGGCCTCACAAAGAAATAGATCAACGCCCTTCGAGGTACAGAAAATTTGAATTGGGCATGTCGTGATTGCCAAAATAACTCTACAGGACGCTCAACTTTTTAGAGAAGAGGATAATAGATATTAAAGATTTTTATAGGTACATTTGGATCAAGAAAGGAGTCTTACGAGTGCGGAAAGATGGAGAAAACCAAAAAACCTATATAATTTGGTCCCAAGACGATGTTAAATTGTTAAAAACCTAACTAATACTAAAATTATGATTAAATAATTAAAAAATACTTACTTACATTAGATTATAAATAAATGTAGTTAGCCTTAATAAATGACGAATTAAAGACAATCTAGAGATACCTACTATTATATAAATATGAGCATAGGATCTATTATAAAAATAGTTAATTAAAAAAAATATATAATTAGAATGTGTATCCGTGTGTTCAGTTTACTAGTACATTATTTTGTTTACATTATTTCTTTTTTTACTTACATGTTAAAATTGAGCAATCGTTGATCTGATGACCTACTTGCTATCATGTACATTCATAAATAATAATAATTAAATGGGCTGTATCCACCTTGCATTTTTACTTTTATTGTTGTCTTAGATTTTCGCGATTATTACACATTGAAATAAAACTAGTTTTAACGGATTTAAATCGCGTATATTATTGATTTTAACATCCCGACGTTTCGAGCACTTTACAGCGTTCGTGGTCACGGGTAGACTACCCGGGATGTTAAAATCAATAATATACGCGATTTAAATCCGTTAAAACTAGTTTTATTTACTTTTATTGTTATTTTACACATTCAATTTTATTTTTGTATTTTTAGTTTAATTTTTATTATTCTCTTAATATCTATTAATATCTTGGTTTATTTATGTTGTAATGTGTATTTTGTTTTGCTTTTATTTGTATAATATTTGAAGCACAAAATATAAATGTATTAAGATGTAATTGTGAGTTGTTGATGACAGAATCCAGTGTACGGAAAAATCACTAAGGTTTATGTGACACTGTATATATTGAGATATTCATGTAAAAAACCTGTTTGTAATAAATAAAAACAAAAATTCAAAGCCAAAACTTCTGTCTTATTGAAGATTACTTTCTTTTCTATTTTGTTGAATAAACTTCCGCAAGGGTAGAGCTACTGACACTATTTAGTCATATTATGCATGTAGAAGTACTAAGGGACATTTACAGTAACTCAACATAAAATATAACTAAAGCACTGATAAATATTAGCTCAAAATGTATGTGAATAACTGATAAGTTTTTTGTACATATTTTATTTAATGAAATGTATAGAAAATTAACTTTTTAATGACTAAATCTTTAAAAATGTAACAAATGTTATCATTAAATCAAATATAATTATTTAAGGACACTTACATTCATTCTATACAAGATAGTTTTTAATGTTTTATACTACCCGACTTTTTAGACTTAATAAATTGTCATATAGTCACATTCTAATTATAGACCTGCTGTAACACCTTTTAATTAGTTTGTTTAAAACATGTAAAATAAACTTGATGACTTGACAGGATTATTTTTAAACAGTCTTAAAATAAAATCAGGATATATCATACAATAAGAATACAAGGTAATTAAATTTTAATTATTGCATAAACTGATAAACAATTGTACAAACTGTTTTTTAATACGAGAATTTCTTAATAAAAATAACGTAAAAATTATTTGATATTATAAATAAATGTTACTTACTGGAAGACATAGCTACAGTTGCAGTTCTCAGTATAAAACGTGGTGTTTTTAACAAAATTGATTGTATGCAATTGATTATCATTTACGGAAAATAAACAATTACGAGTTCGCCGGCAAATGCAGCGATTATATACTGCGGCAGACGGTAGATGCCAACAAGGCAAAGGATATTCGCGAACTGTTTACACGAGCGAGACAGACATACAATGATAAGTAAAATTGCAGAGAATCTGACGTATTTCATTCATTTATGACCTGACATACGACAGCTGTGTTAAGAATTGTCACTTTCGATTGTCCCCTGCGGTCATTGAACTATCCCGATGTTTGAAAAAATATTGCATTTTATTAATCTGTTCTTAATTTATTTTTTAAGTACTAGATGTTATTTTATTATTCAAGTATATTTTAATTATTTAATCATATCTGATGAAAAATTAGAAAAGGGGATTTATAAGATATTTTTAGTTAGGGCAACACACGTGTACATTAAGCGGTAAATTTGAACTATAGAGCGACGCGTTACGTAGATATCTATTTTAACGACAGAAAAATACTTTTTGAAGCATTTAAAACATATTTTATAGTTACTTTCAAGAAATTAAGTAGCTTTTGCACACTGTGAAATTTTAAAAATATAAAAAGTGTTGAAATAATTAAAAGATAGAAACATACACGAAAATCAATACTATTGCTAGCGCAGTAGGTAACACTGGCATTTCAGGGGCAACTTATATAAAGACAAAACGGAACTAAGATCAACATTAAGGGTTAATTTAACCCCATAAATGTTAGTTTCTAGTTTAAAAAGTTGAAATTTTTAATAATTTGAAAATGGCCATGAAAGCTTATGAAGACGCTTGTATGAGGGCGGAATTGTTTGGCCAACCAAAACCAGACAGAGAGGAGTTTTTATCAAAACATAAACATTTGGATGTGGTTGAGTTTGAAGAAGTTGATATAAAGACTACTGAGGTATTTTTCTGTTATTAATCTCTATTTTATTTTTACACTCGTATATTATATTTTTGTGGCATAATAATTTTAGCTTGAGTAGAGAAAACTTAAAAATTACGTGTATTTTTAAAAATTGTTTTTATAATGTTTTTTATAAATCAAATTAGTAATTTCATAGAACGTTCTATATTTAAAGTTTCAAACATTAAAGTACAAATTTTTACGGTCAGTAGGAAAAAATGACGCAGTAGTGTACTAGGTCAAGGACGACGTACTACAAGTGGAAGGACAACTTTCTTTGTAATAACGCGAATATATTTTTTTATATTAGTGAATAAATAAGAATTGATCATAAATTTTTATTTTAATTATTTAATTAAAATATTTTTTAACCTCATTAGGATTAAATGTGCTCTGAAAAAAAAGAGTTACGATAAATCTATCCAAAAATTAAAAATATTCGACTATAATTGAAAAAGTAAAATATATGTAGTATAAATTCTTAAAGGACATGAAAAATGCCGTTTCTTAAGGAAGTTTTTCGTTTTATATTTTCATGTTATTTTCTTTTTTTCAACGTCAATATTCAAAAAATATTTTTTTATTTATTATTATTTGGTTATGTGGGACTTCCAGAGCAAAAGCACGCCCTACCCACTACCACTAAACTACCCACTAAAACCCAGCGGTACCCTCATTGTCTACGTT
The DNA here is from genome assembly GCA_018235645.1 of Junonia grisea. Lineage (NCBI taxonomy): Eukaryota > Metazoa > Arthropoda > Insecta > Lepidoptera > Nymphalidae > Junonia > Junonia grisea. The sequence continues at coordinate 4,853 of DVXP01001993.1, read as the reverse complement.
GGGCGCTACGGGATCGCTTACGCATGCTACCGTGATAATCTGCGACCATGGGTCAAGTTTTAAAGATCATTTTGCTGTTTCTATTACGCCCTTCCACTTTTATTTAAGATTAGTGTAACAAACAAGTTAACGCGCTGATTTTTTGTATGTCGTTCCTAGAATACGGCGATGTTGAATGATGATTTGAACCATGCAAGTGGCGGTCTGGCGGAATTGAACACAATCCTGACGTCTACTCAGACCAAGCTCAATCGACTTAGGGTAAGGACGTTTTATATACCGATAAAATTGATTAGGTATATTACAAAAAATGTCAAACGTGTTTTTAATGTTTTTAATTTAGAAAAAATAAATAAAATTAAAACATTTCTCAGTCCTAGTTACTCCACAGTATTTTAACAAACATTTTTTCTCCATAAAATAGCTATGCTACTGTCTAAACAATTTTCAGATCAGTAATTTCAGAGATTACCTCCTACATACAAACTTACAAACAAACAAATATTGGCTCTTATTAAATATTAGATTAGACTTATATTTCTATGATAAAGATAAAGATTTTATTATAGAAAGGCAATTTACAAGTTTAATAATATTAAAAACATTTGTAGGTAAATCTTAATTAATTAATTATATTTATTTTACATTTTTCAGGGTGTCTGCGGTAGCGTCACTAACTTTTTCCGTATCAAATTAGCCGCAAAGGACAATTTATCATATTCCAGCGAACCGAGTTATATCGGCCAGACCAATTACGATAAAGACTATATACCACCAAAGAGTTCCGATGTAGGCTTTGTAAATAAGGGCCTTGGTCCCGATGACAACGAAATGACACCTCACACACGTACAAAACCCGAACAAAACTGCGATATTAATACCGCTCTAGCTGATTTGGAGTCTATGGAAATAATCGAAAATAGTTCTTTATTGGGCAAAGCGGCTGTGATTGACCATCGTAAGCAAGTTTCTGCACAGAGTAATAAGTTAGATAATTTGATCTTACAAGCTGAAAGGGCCGAGGCGTCTCTGAGGAATCAAAATCGGCAAATGAGGTCGTTCTTGCGATAATAAAAAAATAAAGTTGTCTATGCCAATGTATGCCAAATTAATTTACTCTGTATCGTCGATTTAATACGCTTGATACAAACAAATAGACATTTATTTTGTTGGCAAAATTTATACGTGGAATTAATAAAGTAATCAAATTACTGACATTATTTTGCTAAAGATTATATTGTTTTTTTTTTTTTAAATTATCGAATTAGATACTTAATTTATAATTATAAAAATTTACAATCGTACTTTGATCATGATTCGAAACATGTAGGAAAACAATAAATTAAATTAAAAATTTTTTAATTTTTCAAATAAGAAAATAGGTATCCTATACGTTACAATTTTTGAAATAAATATACTTGATAATTAATTAATAATTTAGTATATATTTTTGTGATAAGTAGTAGTAGTAAAATTTCTTAATTTTATCAAATAATCAAAGTACGATTGTTGGCAAAGCTATTAGCTAAAGATATAAAAGTATAGGTTTAAAAAAATCTTGGATTGTGTGATGTGATGCTGGTGCTTATGTAAAAAATATATATAATAAATACCTATAAAAAATAAAACGACAATATTATAACAAGTATCCAATGCTTAAATTCGAATGTTTTTATAGCCGTTAGTGAAATATACCTAATCGTGGTTATACGTATACCTAGATTTTAGCAAGTTTAATTAGAATTTGTAACCGAAATTTACTACTGATAAATATTAGAAAAAGAAAAAAATTATAACAAATTTTTAAAAGGATTTACTATCCTTTGAAATTGATTTGTTATAGTAATAAATTTTTATGCTAGTTAGAAAATTATTAATATTATGAGATCTCACTCTGTCTTCTATTCTAACCAATACACTTTAATTATTGAAAAATGTGATAATCATAAATTGTTATAACTCTTTCAACTTAATTTTTTTGGAGTGAATTATTTAATTTAATTACATATGCAACGAACTTGAAGGGCTTAACTTCGTATAGATTCACGCTAGAATTTTTATTATGAAAAATTTATATTATATGACGATTTTTCATTACAAATGTAGCTTTGTTAAGATTTTAACCGTTTTTGTTTTTTTTTTTACTTTTCCCTTACTCTTTATGGTGAACCTACTTATTACGCGTAACTCTTTAAAAATCTGTATGATCAATAATGTATATTTTGTGTTTGAGAATAATTTGTGAATGTTATATAAGGATTAAATGTGTCTTTTGCTGGATATAAAAATTATGCGCGCTTGTAGACGAAACCATCTTTATAGTCTCGTTTAGTTAACTAATTGGTAAAATAATAGGCATGTAGTGCCTATTTAATGTCTCATAATTCATCAATATTAAAGTTTTATGATTGTTATTTATTTTATATTTTGATGAAAACTTTTAAGAAAACTGTGTAACTATGCATTTCACTATTTTCCGACAGAATTCATAATATTACTATCTCTAAAATGAACAAAATAAAAATAATAAATATACCAATATTAACAGGAACAAAAACCCGATGATCGTGGGTTCAAACGCCTAATATCATAGCTGAGTTATCAGTGCTCGGTGGAGAAGGAAAACTTCGTAATAAAACCTGCATTTGTCACAAAAATTCTTACACGTGTAATTCCCTCAATCCCTTATTAACTTTTCTCCTAACATTTTCTTCAGTAAAAGCGATAGTCTTTTCCCAGCAGTTGGACATTTACAGGTTGTTAATATGCATACTATACAAATCGTTTTTAATCTGAAAAAGTTTTTACGTAGCTGGCTTACTGTATGTAAATTATATACTTAAAAATATTCAGGTTATGTGCCTAAATAGTGCCTCCGAGTTAATTTTACATACCGATTACGATTCTTAAAGGTAAAAGCAATTTTTTCCGACGATAAAGTTATATTTATTATAAACAACAGCATTGTAATATTGTATATCTGTATGAATTCAAAGTTTAATCAAATAAAGAATAACAAATATTAAGTCTTTTATTTATTAATGTCTGCGAAACGAAGTAAATAAAAATGACTGTATCCAAAATTAAATTGACTTTATTTCGCAAAAATATAATTCCGATTCCGTACGTTTATATAAAAATAGTTTGAATAGAGCTCAAATGAACGTAAAAAAAGCGTTGACGTCACCGTTGTCTCATTTAAGATGCGTTCCAATAATAACAAGGAAATCGAATCGTATTGATGAATGCGCGAATTAAGAACATCAAAGACTGATTATTATTATTCGGCATTGGTCGCGAACAAGGGCAAACAAAAACGGGATCACACGAACCATGAAATGGTCGGTTATATAAGTGATTATCGTACCATAACACATCAATCTCGTTCAGTCTAGCCGTCGAAATGCTACCATTCCTTATCTTACAATTAGTCGTCGCTACATTAGCCAATCCATTTCATAAGTATCCTTACGTTTTTCTACTCGACGTTGGCAATGAAGAAATAGAAAAGGCTAATACAGAACAGATAAGGCTGTCGATTCCTGGCGGTTCGTTAGCTTTAAAGTATCCCGCGACCGGCGATGGAGACACGATAGGACATGTCAGGGTAAGCGGTATTGATTTTGGAACGGAACTCAAAGCGAGTATCGTCCAAGGCGGTCCTGGGTACAAATACGTTGTGTTAGTATTTATGGGTAACCCAGGTGAATCATACGATGCGGTGGTGACTATACAGACTGTTGCAAACGTTGACGATTCAGGTCAATTAGTTTCGAATATGGATTCCGGTGCTGCAACTGAAGAATTGGAAGATGATCCAAACAATAGTGCAGAAGATACATCAGAGATTCAAACGAAACATTTGTACAGTGAAAATTCGCAGACAATGCAATCGAGTTCAAATATATACGAATATACCAGAAACGATGGTTTCAAAGGTCAAAATATTGATGATGATGAAACTCCGGGTTCGAATGACGATGATGTGGAATCAGAAGATGAAGACAATGACAACGAAGATTCCGTAGATGAAGACAATAGTGATGCCAGTGATCAAAATGTTGACTTGCAAAATGATTATCCCGAAGACAATTCCAATGTGAATGATCATGTGTATAACCAAAATAGTAATCGGTATGGGAAATATGAGGCGTTTAAGCCTTTTATCATTGGTGGTGTGAGGTTCTATCCTCAAGCTGGTCAGTACATACAGGATGGATACAGCAAGTCAATTCATGATCAGGAGAACCATAACAATGGGTATGGTGACGAGGACAATGAAATTGACAAGGATACAAATAATAACGTGGATTCAGATTATGGATCACTTATTGAGTATTAATGTGAATGTTTAACAAATTCATTTAATTTTGTGAACCATATATAGAGTATATGGTTATACTATTCAGTCTATCGGTATTAATGTGATAATTTTCTGTTTGTGTTTATGTATTGAAATAATATAAGGTTAGGCTACTTATTGTGTAAAGGTGGATATAAGCCGGAAAGAGTCAGATATTACATATGTATGTAAGGAATAAGATAGCATAATGTTGATAAAATTAAAGAAATGATCTATTAAAATGAAAATTGTTTTTAAAATTATCAACGAAATTAGTACAATAAATATACAAATTATGAATAAAATAATATAAATCGTTCAAAGTAAATAAGTGTATGATTTGCTCGTCTATTCAATGTACGAATGCTTATTATTAAGAAATGAATATAATGGCTGTTTCATATGCTACTCAGGAGTTCAAATGGAGGTCGGAATAAACTGGAACAGAACCAAGTGATTTGTTCATTAAGAATATTTTTTTTTGCGTATTAGAAAACAAAGTCGTTATAGT
>DVXP01001992.1:0-13642 GCA_018235645.1 Junonia grisea | reverse complement strand
TGACTTTATTGTTAGTTGGGACACGTCCCCAGCAGTGCGATGTGCAGCGTGGGCCGCTTATCATGCTGACAAGGAACTTATATCAATATAATAACGAATATTATATCGAACAATTACATTAGAAACCGTTTTGTGGTCGTTCTAGACCAAAAACTATGACATTTTCAAACCTTAATAACTGCCTGGCCAGTGGTCGTACAATGTTGACGTCATAACAAAAATGATCGTAACACGGTTTACTATAATAATATGCAATTTATTTTTGTTGGCCGACACTTTTACATTTGGTCCAAAAATGTATGAAGCGTGAATGATCTCCTTTTCGTTGAAAAATTGATTCTAGGTATATTCACTTATATTGTGTTTTTCTATGAAAACATTTTTTAACATTAATTAAACATTATTGCAAAATATCCGGATACGTACCACGTTGAAATCAATTTTGTAACTTAATTAATTTGAACCGAATGTTAATTGAGACTAATCGATACCTAATCAATAAACAAAGGTCGAAAAATATTGTTTAATTTATATAGCCGTATAGCGATAGCATCTAAACAGACACAAATCGAATAACTTATAAAAAAATAACAATAAAATACGTTTTTATATTTTATTATATTAATTATAGTTAAATGTTTGTTAACCCTAAAAGCCCAATCTACGTCATTTAGAAGAACGTCGAAGAATTATAATACAAAACGGCATTTATACAATGTTTTATATAGCTTTACGTCTTTAGTATTAATAAGAGTTAACTTAATTTTAATAAAAAAATTAATAGGTTTTTTTGTGAAAAATTTTGTATTACATAAGAAAATTCAAGATAATCTCCTTTTTTGTCAAATTTTGTTATGTTGGCAAAGTTATATTGTAAAAGTATATATTTAAAAAAAAATGTACTAGAAATGGTTTTTTTACTTCATTGGACTCTATTTTAAAGAAATAATAAAGAACTTGTATTTAATTTAAGATTTATTTTATTTTATTTTAAATATTGTACATCGCTAAGACGTATGTTTGGGCTTTATAGGTGTAAAAATATGATTAGGCTTCTAGGGTTAAGGTTAATAATCTACTTAAAGTTAAATAACTTTTTAATTAAATTCTTAAATAATGTCGTATTTAAGTACATTTATTCTATTTGTATTTATATTTACGATGACGTATTTTCCATATGTAACTTAATGAACACGTCAATGAACTTTAACTATAACTGCAAACCCTTATAATAAAGAATGCGACAATCGGTAGAGTCATTCGTATTTTGGTCAAGCAAGTTGCACTGTGACGTTTTATTATTAAGTGATGCAAACGAGTGACCGACTGGTGGTTGAGTCGACGTAAAGTAAACGAGTCAGTTTAAGACTTCGGCTCAGTCACTGCCACTCGCATCGCCACTAGCGACCACTCGCGTTTGCCCACCGGCGAGTATAAGACGATACGCGAAAGTTGACACGCGTATTTTATTTCGTATTTAGTCGTACGCACACCCGTTTAGAAAGGATTCGATATCCTTTCCTACTGATTTATGTAAGTATTACTATTAATTGTATATTGAAGTTTTTACCGTGCAAATAATTAAATATTTGTTTTTTGGTGGTAAATTACTATACTATTTGTCAAACTGAAGTCGGTTATTTACAGTTTTAAATTAAATATTTTATATAATGCTGTATGAAAGTGGTCTCAACATTTTTAAAAGTTGTGCATTCAATTTATAATTATCAAAGTTCAATAATGCCTCATTTGTTTATCATTGATTGAAATAAATCAGAACACAAGAAATTCAGATGAACTTCTTCCATAATTAGTCATGAACTTCCTTTATAATTTTAACTTTTTACGATATATGTAAAATTTTCGTCAATTACGTTTTTGTGTGGTTATTGTTTATAGAAGTTAATTTTCGTTTAAAACTGATTTGATGAAAATGAATTTTTATATCCTATAATTTACGTGTAATATAAAATTTTACGACGTGTGTAAATTATAATTAATAGTCTTAAAATAATAAATATACGATCGAACATATAGTAATACTGACATCAATTTTTAGCCCAGGAAAAAATACATTCTTTTAAATAAGAATTACTGAATTATCATTTCCTATTTATTTAATTGTACTGGTAAACGGCTGCAATTTTTTGCGCACTGTAGACGTAAAAAGAATATTTAATAATAATAAAAAAAATATTCACTACGATATTCATTGTTCGTATTTTTTAAATAGTTTTTTATTGTTCTTGTTTATACACGTAGCTTCCTATTTTTGATAAACTTGTTTGTAAAACGAAGGTTTTTTTCCCAAGGAGCACCAGACCGGTAATGTGTAATTGATGTGCTAGATCATTCCTTGGAATTAATAGCTGTTTCGTAGCAATACTTGTTATTCAATATGACTGGGTTTACCTACTTGTCATTCGTTAATATATTTGCGAATTGAAATAAAAGGATTAATTTTTTATTAGATACTTATTTTTTTATTCTAATTTCGATATATTTTTTTTTATTTTGTTTATGTGGAAATGGTCAGTGTTTCATTTTGAATTGTGTAATCAAATACAAATTATAACTATAAATGACATAATATTTTACCTATTAAGTTGTTAACGTCATTATAATAGTGTAGTTGAGATATCTGTTATTTTGAAATATCAGTTTCCACAACTATCAAACATATTATTGTTTTGTTTACAAAACAAGTTTTAATCGGTGGCTTCATCCACGTGGTTTCGATTTGTTTATTAACTCTGGCGTCCACGATGTTCTTTCTAGGTTGAATATAGATACAACTTTTTACATCATTATGTTTGACGGTGGCTCAGATAACAATAGTAGTAAAGTACAGCCTGTACTTATCCCACTACTGGGCATAGGCCTCTTCTCATATTAGGGAGAAGGTTGTGGCGCTTTATCTACCACGCTGCTCCATTGCGGGTTGGTGGGATATATACAATTATTCATGTGTCAGAATTTCTTCCGGCACATGCAGGTTTCCTCACGATGTTTTCCTTCACCGCCGAGCTCGAGATGAATTTAAACACAAATTTGGCACTTGAAAATACAGCGGTGCTAGCCAGGGTATGAACTCGTGACCTTTGCTTAAGATCAGATAACAGGCAACTACATATTTATTTATTTTTTTTCTACTTTTAGTCACTGAAGTCACATTTCTATATGATAAATTAAAACGATTCCGAACTGTTTGTATCGACACGCCCATGAATTGTTTGTTCATCGAATTACACAACAAATGCGAAGGTTTCCTAATTAATCATCGGCGTCGCATATCGATTGTATTGACAGTTGGGCAACCCCGACGTAACCAGTAGCATCCACCACACGATCGTCCCCTAAACAATGATTAAAATATTAGCATTTACATTAACATAAGGTTACTTGGTCATGTGCATATTGCGTTTTTTTTATTCCATATTATTTTTGTAAAAAAAAAATATGTCAGTTTTTTTATTGTATGTTAATAAAAGTGTTAACTTCAATTACCAAGAATCCCAAGAAAGTTTTTTTTTAATATAAAATTATACTTACTTTACTTAATACATCCTTCTTAATTAAAAATATAATCAAAGTTCGTCGTTATTATTATACTTTTTAAATTTTTATTTAAGACGTCCAAAATTATATATTCAAAACAAAAATTCTAGTGGCGTATTCTCCACTACGTCCTTGCAACTGTGAGAAGCGCAAACGGGCGCGGGTTCGATCTTTAACGACAAACGTTACAGACGTTTGGTGCGAGCCTTAGTACGATAGTTGCTGATGATCGATAACGTAAAATTTACTCCGTATACTTTGACTAATTTTGGATTCACCAATACGATTGCGCCTGTAGTATAAATTTTGCTAGAGCTGCCTTTTAGTCAACATGTGCAAGAATGTCGCCCGAAAATAATATTATCGAAAATCATAAAACTCTTACTAGGGGTAGTGTTTAAACTGCATAAATATAGATGTTTGTTGTGGTCTGAGTGTTTGTGTTTATTTTGTGTTTTCGACCGCTGATACAGGATCATGTAAACTTAACGGAGGCCGTTGAGTTTGAAGTTTTTTTATTTATATTAAATCTAGAATGTTTATTCAATCATGTCAAAACATAACAGTTACATAATTAATAAAACATTCGTTGTAACAAAATATCAAAATAAATATTCCATTCTCGACCTATAAATCGTATTAAAATCTGTTATAATTGTGTATCGGAAACACTACACTGATGATTAAATTTGCATAATTCTTGCCACAGTTCGCTGGAGTCGACGTCTATTCATGCTTTTATGCTCCACGCCCTCATTTAATATGAGAGGCTTTTCTTTAACAAGAAGCTGTATGAAGTTTAAAAAATCACGTTGGCTACATTTTTCATTGTTTAAAATCCTGCATTCAATACAACGCTTTTGACGCGGGTACAGAAATTTTATCAAAATATTTTCCAGTGCAGGCAAGTCATAATTATACAATTAATTATTCTTTTTATATTAAAGACTTAAATTAAATTTCATCTCAAGTACATTTTTTGGTTTGCATAATTAGGTATATTAGTATTTATTTTTATTATGAAAATAACATTTAGCCGTAATTGTGTTTTTTTGTAATTAGGTATATAGCATACAATGATTAAAACATTATTAAAAACATTTACTACAAATATCGCTTATATACGTCACGAATATGATCAATCAATACTTACAGTATTTTTATATTTTAAGGTATCATTCATAACCAATTTGTACAAATAAAGATGTTTTCGCGATTAAGTCGTCAAAATATATAACAAACGAGTAGGCCGAGTATTTGTGCTGTATAGATTTCAATAACACTTTCTATCTGCACTTTATTTTTTGTAAAGTGATAGAATTTAGTGTAATTTAGATAGCATAATTTTATATTATTTTAAGATATAAAAGAACTATTATATAATATGAGCATAATCAAAACAATCATTGAAATGTGTAAAACAAGCGCGTCTATATATTTTGTTTGACCCCGTTAGTTACCTTACATTCAAGGAAAAATAATTCTGTTTTGATTAGATAGATGTATATGATTTAACAAGATTTATAACGCTGCCAAAATTTTAATTGATAACGTCTTTAGCGTAATTGCTTAAAAGTGGCGAAAATTATACTTATGTACCGTACCTACTTATTCATTATCATTACAACCAAATTTTAAATCATTTTAGACTCTTCTCTCTCAAAAGTTTCGTACGCCTTTATTGCAGAATATAAAATCATACATAATAATAATAACTTCTGTGATAATACATATCAATGTAAATCAATGTCGACCGTCTTTTATCTACCTAAAATCTACTGCGGCGGAAGTTCCGATAACTAATACAATCCGATTCAGATCCAGAAAAAAAAATCAATTTGAATGAATTAAAAAGACCTCGTTTCTACAGGTCCTTACTAATTATTCAACTAATTACAAACAGACTTGATTTCCCCTGCGTATCAAACAAAAGACAAATAACTACATGCCTCACTATGGTCGAACGTAATATAATTACAAAAAATGTTTGAAAATACGACACGCATATAATCAAACGAGTCAATTACGCCTATATCCTTCGCGGGTGTGCAAGCAATTAGCTTACAAAGTTTTAATGCAATCTGATGTATCGTAACGTTTATTGATATACACTCAAGAGAAATAGAACATAACCCTTCTTGGCAGAACCCTTCTACCTATATCTTCTAACGGAAATTGAGACTATCACAAAAAACATGAAACTTCCTTTATGTATGTATTTACTATTGTAAGTATATAAAATTAACAGTTTGATTAAGACAGAGGTGTCTGTGGAACATTCTATAAAGTGGATTTTCCCTTTACGAAACATTATATCGCAACTTTGGCCCGTGTATAAATATCACAAATTTTGCACAATCATTAATTTTTTTCGTACTAAAACTAAAGATTGATGAAATAATTTTCGGGTGCAATACTAAATGTGATGCTCTGGTTGGTGTTCACCCGCGGCAATAGCGTGTAATCGTATTTCAAGGAATATATAAGTAACTATTCGTATTTTGAGGCACGTAACATATGTAACGCAATGTTTGAGAACGTTCTATGGGATGGACGTCGCGTAGTGGGGTGCGACACTGTGGCAGTAGGTCAGTGGTTCCGCAGGGCACAAGCGCGGGCGACGGCGCTGTGTGCGTGTGCTCTGGCGCAACGTCCTTACGTAAAGTATGCGCGCCACACCGCGATTTTGCGCCCGCGCAAGCCGTACTCGGCTACTGCGGTGAAAGTTGTGGCTTCAGAGGCGAATCGACGCGAAATACTGTCACCTGTTCTTTAACATCGCGGTTTTACGAAAAATGACGTGATACCGGCGACCTCGTTGCGTAAACGAATAAAGCTTATCATTTGATCATGATTAACGTTAAACGCTAATCGAACGTCTATTGAGACTTAAAAATTGATGGTTTCAGACATCCGAACCGATCTTTCAAATCTTATGATGAAGATCTCAGTTCAACTGTAAGTAGGTGCCGATTGTGTGTCAAGGTCGCATAATATTCGATTGTATAACAGTCTGGGTTATTCATTTGTGTATTCACTTTCCTACGTGCACTCGTATACTTTTTTTTGTAAACATTAATAAGTAGACGTTTTGAGCATACTTTGAAATAGTTCAAAATACAATTTAGTGTGAATTTGTTTATTGGTTCCGGATTAGACAGATTAGAAGACGTTGATATAATATCAAACAGCTGTCAGATATCGTGCATTATGTTTATGATAAAATTTTTAATGAAGCTTGAACGTCATTCCTAGAATGCCGCAACTTAATACGCACGATTAATAGTTCTCGACTATTTCTATCAACAACGTCTACTACTTCCTTGCGATCCGATGTTATGTTATACGATTCGAGGAACGTGACAATAGCACGAAAGTATGTAACGTGTTTGTTATAAACGTGCTAAGTTCGCTGACGACGTCTAAAATATTTGATTATTGTGAAATCATGTATTAAAGTGATAATATTGATCTAACTATTGCGATTTGATAATAAAATAAATAAACACATAAATAATTTTTGTAGTTTCCTAAAACCGTTTAGGCAAACACTCACGCCCCCCTTTCTCTTGATATCGCAATGTTATATGCCGTAATTGACGGAAATTTTCTTAATCGTTCATTCCATGTGAAATCCACAAATACTAATTTAAATCGGGCAATTTTTAAAGACAGTGTTGTAATATTTACATACTTATTAGCTTTTAGTTCCAACTTTAGGAAATAAGGTTATAACTCTTTGAATGGTTTTTATAGCTTATGTATGCCTATTTATGTAGTGTTACTCAATAAAACGGGTTACAAAAAGATTTTAACGTAGGAAACTTACTATACCTGTTATAAATAAGCGCATTGAATTGAGATAAATTGACTTATAAGTTAAATAATATAATAAATGTTAAATGTTGCAGTACACAGTTGAAATATATAGAAATGAAACACCGAGCAATGTCCACATTCCGCATCCGCGAATGTGTTTTATTCGAATACATTATGTTAGTAGTGAAAACGTGTCTTACGTGAGAATGTAAGAATGATAATTCAGAAAGTAGGCTGATATCGATGATACCAGTAATCTTGTGTTACTTATGTAATCCGCACCAACTATTACATTAATTCATTAAATTTAAACAAATTTGTATTCTTGTATATACTGTAAACTAAATTGCAGTACATAAAATATAAGTAAAACAACTATTTTTTTATTTTTCTTTTGTAAAGAAAATATAAAGACGAGCCAGGCCAAGCCGCTAGTATCTATTTTAACTCGTTGTAATTAATTATATTTAATGAGGTAATTGTAGATAAATCGCATCTTATATGTATGTATCTATCAATTTATTTGTAATCTTGTGACAACAATTGAATTGAGACGATTAATAATGATTCTATATTTATTATGTCATTATCGTAAGAATTACAAGATAACGTGCCGTGATAAACGTTTTTTAATTATGATCTACCTTATATTACGAGGCCTGTCGATACAATCTAGATAAATCTGGTTGTTTCCTACATTAATACTTATCATTTATCTATATATGTTTCTATGTTTTATTTATAAAAATTACTCGTCATAACGTTTTGAAACTTAAATTATGACGCTCAGAGTCAATCCGTCTACCATGCATTTTCACCTACGTACGACAAAAATAATAAAAAACGATCATAAATGAAAAATAAATTTTATTGAACAAGGTGCACGTGCCGAATTATCACCACTCCATGGCGGCACCGAATAGCCATTTAGTCACGAACGCCTCGTCATGTGCCACACCGCGCCTTTATGTTAACTGGCCTAATTAAAATACCATGTCACTCGATCCAGCTACACTACGTAACGATATTTTCTTTTTGTTCCAGATATAAGTAGTCGATAGGAAAAAATAATCCAAAGATGGAGAGTGTCTACAATTGGTACAAGGACCTCATGGACAACAGGGGCGGTGAGTTTTATTTATTTATTAATTTTTGTACCAACAAAATATACAGAAAATTATATAAATGACAAATTGGCAAATTGGTAAGATCTCTTGTTAGATATAAGTTATCCCTGTTCCAGAAACCCTGATTCTAGTGGAGATAATTTAGTAGAGTTTATTTGTAGTTTTGTGACTTAAAGAAAATAATTTATTATATATTTTATTGATTGCGTGACTAACTGAACCGCATATCGATCATATTTCGGCGTTTAGCTTGAGTAAACTTATATAAAAATTTACATATCGAACTGAAGTCATTAACCTTTTTTTTCTTAACGTCAAATACGTCTTATTACGCTTAAAACTGTTGAAAATTAAAAAACACTTGTGATCGAAACCGACATTTTTCTCACGAAGTAAGGCATTGTAAAATACAATCGAATAAGTAGATTTTTTGTCCTTTCCTTTGTGTCTAAAGAATGCACCCTTGTAGCAGCTTTGTCAAAGAGATTAAAAAGTCCTCCATTTTTATACATCACGATATCAAAGTCTTTGGTTGATTTCATCATTTTTTAAAGGAGGGCAAATATATTCAGATCTATATAAGTACAATTTTTTTTTCTTGGTACTAAACATCGTCTGAATTTCAGAATTTTTTATCTTACTTTTTAAGTTCATTGTATTATACAATTTTAATATAATTATATATTTTTTTATTTTTAATTTGTTTTTTTATAAATTTCCAAAGATTTTTTTTTCTATAGTTTTCTCGTTCACATTGTTTTCCGACAAGCATATTTTGCCAATACTTTTTAATTTTATTACTTAGCAATAATAGGCACAAAGATCACATTCGGCTATACCTACCTACCTAAAATTAAAAATATTTTATAAAATTGTGTAAATAATACTTGATTTACTTTTATTATTATTTTATGCAAAAGTATATTCAATTAATACAATTACCATATTATATTCCATAAAGTAATAATTTGAACAAAATATGACGTGCATGTCATCATTAAACTCCAAGCGGACGATCACCTGTACAGATTTTGTTTTACGTTATTACAAGTTTATTTATGTATTATTCTTGCTTTGTTCCAAAATCATATTCGTTAAAACCTTTGATAAACGAACACTATTATAAAATTAATTCTTTAATTTTGTTAGTAAAAATATTTTTGCCCATACGTCAAGTAATTTGCTCCAGCTCCGCACTGACAAAACGAATGTTATAGTAGTATGCTATACTTAAAAGATCGTCTACGTAAATCAGAGATAATTTAGCATTCTAATGGAAAATGTTTCTGAAATCGATCCAATAGTTTTTGAGATTTTACATATTGTACATACAAATATTTCCTCTTAATTAGTATAGATTGACGTCTTTTAACCTATAAGTTTTATGAATTTAGTAACAAGCAAATTAGTCACGTTAAATTAACTGGAATGATAGAGTCTAGGTCCTCGTTTGTCATTGAGTTCAAAAGTTCAAGAATAATTTACTCGGAAGTGTCAGGTCTTCGCGTCTCATACACATAAGGTAGCCGAGGTTAATTTTAATAAATAAACACCATACTTTTCCGCCTTCAGTTACGAGTAAACACTAAAAAATAAACATAATGTCGTATGGCTGAAAATGTTTAACAAAAAATACTATTGGTATAACAATACTTTATGTGGAAATAACTTTGTCTAATTAATATCGGATGCACTTCGTAAAAAGGAAAAAACAGGTAAAAGATTGCTTCTTATGTATCTGCATTCGTAGATTTAGTAGTATAAATTTGGTAATATCGCCGTTTGAAGTGGTTGTAGCCGGCAATTGACTACGGACTCTCCAGTTAGAGATTTGCTCAACGACGTTACGTAAAGTATTACGGAGTGATCCACTAGGGCATAACTCCACAGCTACGCCATCTCCGGCCGTTATGTCAGCGATAAAACGTAGCCGACGTGAATTTTCACCTTGCCCGTGAATTCTGCTCATTGAATCGCAGTTGAAATAGTTTGACAGATTCAGTTTGTGATTGTTATTTGATTGAAATTCTTCGGCCTCTTTGTAATGTAGTTATCCGCATTTTGGTATTTTGGTAAAAGTTTTTCTAAAATACAATAGAAGCAATTAAGTATGTACTTAGGTAAATCGTAACATGCTGCTGATGTAATGTATGCTTTTTTGTAAAAAATGTGACAAGTGTATTCCGTCAACAACTCAACTTGTATGACGCATTTTAACACTTCAGATCACATTTACAATTGAAGTACGATATGCTCATGAAAATGTTTATTTTTGCTAAAATCGATAGCAATTGACATTGAGTTTCGTATTTAACAAACGGCTTAAGATTGCAGAAATTCAACTTCCTTTATTTTCTTTACAAATAACAGCCAACTAATAAAAGCCAACAATCAAAGAATTGTATTCAATTCAATAGTTGATGTAGTAGATAAAGAATCATTATTTGTCATTACGAATAATTTAATCGTTTGTTACTCTAATTTTATTACATCTTTACTTGTACAAAGTTACGAAATAACGTACTAAATTATGTTGAATCTGATATGTCCTTCTCGGATTTAGACAGAACTAGCTATCTAACTAGTTTCGCCTGCTACTGCCCGCTTGGATGGCATTATTGGCTTAAAAAATGTTTCCCGTCCCTAAGAAACAACAATTTTTTTTTATAAACTATTATTTAATTTGGGCTTTTACCGTTACATCTGTAAAAAGTAGTAACAGTGCGAAAACAAAACAAAAAACAAACATACTGACTATCTCATTTATTAGAAATTAGAAAGAAACTAACGATTGCATCCGAATCTGAAATCCGTTTTTATATTGAATCAAACCTCTTGTATTTTAAAGTCGCAATAAATGTTTTCGCGCCTTTTGCAGACTAATATTGCCTAAGAGTTAGTCTGAATGACGATTAAAAATTAACTATTAAGGTTTTAATACTCTTAGATTCAATCAGTCAGTCATTCGTCGGTTAACAATTAACTATGTTGTTAATAATTAATTAATTAATTAAATCATTAGGTTTCGTTAAGTGTAATCGACTTTAAAATAAGAAGAATGTTCTCGATGTAACCGCATTTTTTATTAGTGATTGCTGTGATACTAAATGTAAAATAAGTATAAATAAACATAATACATAAATACATTTACATTACATCGTGGACAACATTTTCATTTTGCTCGTTCCTATTACTTTTTTAGGAAGATTACTATAATTATTTTTGAAGACGGGTTCCATTGATTAGTAGGCACGCCTATAGCGTGTGATTGAATAGAAAACAAGATTGACAACTATAATAAATATGATACAGCTCCGAAAAAATATTTCAATGAAATGAAAAATGTTTCTTTAAAATTTTGCTAATTCTGTTTTAATTAGTATAATTTGATTTCACGACCTCTGTGTTCGACTTTGTGGAGGTCGGTATGAAGTTTTCGACTTTGCTGAGGTCAGCCTAAGGCCCCCCACCCCTACTCCGTAACGTATTAGTTCAAACGCTCTTATCAGAGGAACTACCAGTATATTCTTAAAAATAGTTTTACGTTACCTTGTTTACTGAAGGTTAAACAAAATATTTCCATATAAAAGTTATTTGTTAGTAATTTAGTTAAAATTAATGTTCAACGAAATAAATTGCAATAATCAATAACAAACGCATTGGTAATCCTATAGATTTATGACTTAATCATAGTTTACAAAAAAAAATTGTACATTTTTGATATAAAATTTGATTAAATTAAAAATCCTCTTAAAGTATAGTTATAGGTATTCGTTATAGATGTCGTTAACCTTGCTTATCTTGCCTTCGCTACCTTCGTGACCTATGAAGTTCATAATTTGGTAATTATTTGTACCATGGAAATGATGATTAATATACTTTATGGACGATAATAAGGACATCAATACACATTTATTGCTTCCTGAATTTATACTATGTTTATATTTTTTTGTAATGTCCAAGCCAAATAAGTACCTAACAATTGCTGAATTCTAAAGCAGGTTTTTAAGCAGTACATATCAATGACATAATTATGATTGTAGGCGAATTATAAAAATATAAACACGTTTTAATGTTTTCTATTGATTACATAATTTGTTTTTATCAAATTGTAATTCCATCCAAAGTTGCAACAATTGTTAAAATTAAAAAAAAACAACGAAAAATAAATATAAAATTTATTATACGTTATGTGTACTTACCTTACACAATATGTTGAAAATTAAGTAGGTACTTATATTTAGTTTTCTGCATCTGGTAAAATGTATTTTACAAAAAAAAGGTCTACAAACATTGTGTATTTGGTACCCTGCCCGTTGTCTAAAAATGATCCTTTCCCTGCTTCTCGATAGTCGTCTGTCCTACGGAGCATAAATCTTATCTAACAATTTTGTAAAATGTAAAGATCAATTAGTTTTATAATTGTTTCTTTTTTTTCATTTTACAATATGTACATAAATGGGTTTATAAAAATAATCCTTGTGTAAACGTCAATGTTCGTTAAACTGAGAGAAACATTAAGCTGTTTGCGTCAATACTCATTTTATTATCACAGAATTCTGATAATTACCTTTTAGTGTCGGTACTCATTTAAATAATGTTTTATGTATTTACCTATAAAGGTCTTGGTGGTCAGATATAAATCATATTCTAATAGCGGAGTAAAAACGTCATTAGGAATGTTACCGAAGTGCGAATTGCTTGCGAAATTTGTGGTGTCGCGATTTGATCATGCTTACAAAAATTTCCGTTACATACACATTGGGTATACGACCTTTGCTCCCGACGTTTTCTGATACATAGCCTGTGCAGTGGGTAGACGTCGAAAAGAATATAATAAACACGGAGGAACAGTAAGACACACGAATACGTCGAAGTCCGACAAAGTGACAGAGTGACGGTAATTATCAGCAAAACCACAATTTTTGCTGATATAATTAATTAGAAGAATCGCTTAATAAAGGCTCAATACCAAATAATACTAAAACATATTGAAGTATTTTTTGGTGTCCTTTCTAAATACCTAGGTGCTACAAGATAAACCTCACTCAAATTTCTGCATCGTATAGTGATTGCGAACAAACAATGGAATATTACTGTAATATTTCTTGATATGATCGTAATACCCCATTTTTTTT